>PVIC010000202.1:0-148939 GCA_004025085.1 Thryonomys swinderianus
ATTTTTTTTTTTTTTTTTTTTTTGAGACAGGGTCTTGCTTTGTAGTTCAGGCTGGCCCTGAGCTCACTGTGGTGCCAGGGCAAGCCGCTGCAAACTCAGCAATCCTTCTGTCTCTGCCTCCCGAGTGCTGGGATTACAGGCATGAGCCACCACACCTGGCATTATGGTACGCAGTGTTGATTGCTGGCGGGTGTGAGTCTCCACACCCAGCACTATATGTGGTCACTGGGGATCGAACTCAGGACCTTGCGCTTGCAAGGCAGGCACTGGAACCACTGAGCTAACCCTCCGGCCCCAGATGATGTTAAATTTTTGTCATGCTAATCTGCCTGGACACCTTCGTTAAGGTACTATACACTTTCCACTGGGTCCTTGGAAATCCTGAAAATAACCGAACCTTTGTAAACCTCAGTACTATGACTCAGGACACCAAAATATAATATCTTCACTTTGCAGGTAGTTCTTGTCAGTCCCTGGCCTACCCTTGAGAGAAGGCTGCTGTCTCCACCAGGCTAATGTTAGGTGCCTTAAAGTAGTAAAATAGGCCTGCAGTAGTTTGAATGTGTTCCTCAAACACTTGCAAACTTGGAGCTGTGGGAGGTGTTTAGGGCCAGGTGAATCATGAGGCTGGACACTGCTCTATCTCGCTGTGTAACTGACAACTAAGGAGCTGGAAAGAAGCTTAACTCTTAGTTGTCAGCTTTCTGCCATGCTGTAATAGAGCAGAAAGCCCTCGTCAGACATAGAGCAGACACTGCTACAGTGCTCTTGGATCTCCTAGAACTGTGAACCAAACAAAACATGTTTTGTTTGTAAATGACTCAGTCTCAGGTATTTTGTTACAGAAACAGAAAACAGGCTAGACCTCTGCAGATGACATTGTGGAATGTGATTCTTTGGAGGTATGCAAAGCCTAAATAAGCAGTCTTGACTGTTTATCATGCTTCAGCAGTTAAGTGTTGTGGATAGCAAGAACAAGTGATTTAGCGAGCATCTGAAGGCTAGTGCTAGCTAAGGTTCTTTCTTGAAATCTCATATTCTGCCACTCAGAAAGAGCTTATGCTGCCCTCCTTTCTGAACTAATTTGTTCTAAGTAGTAAAAGACAGTACTTGCCTTATTTAGATGTTAATATGAGCAGAGTGATCTCAAGAGAATTAAGCTTCTTTCCAGCTCCTTAGTTGTCAGTTTCCTGCACTCCCTCCCACCTACTGGAGGTTGTGGGATGAGTGTGTTTGTGGAGACAACTGCTGAAGGTGGCCAAGAGCCTGGTTCTCCCCAGAACTCACTGGTAGAAAGCACAGCCTGGGATCCCATCCACCTAGAGGCATGTGCAGCGTGGAGCAGGCTCTTGAGCCACTCTGTTCACCATGTTTTTCTGTAGTGCCTTCCCTGCAAGTGTGTTTTCTGCCATGCTGTCTGTGATTACAGATAATAGGCCCTGCTGTTGTTTGTGTTTTTTTTTGGATTTTTAAAAAAAATTATTTATTGGTACAATTTATATATATCTCACAATCAGGGGATTTGTACCAATACACAACATAAGTTAATTCTCATTTTTACCCATATCCTTACCCACCACATCTCCCCACCCCCTATGTACATGCTCTTTTATTTTCTTTCAGAATCATATTTATTCATTCCCCTCATTACACTCCCACACCAAATTTCCTTTGGAAAGTTCCCATTCTACAAAAACTGTCATACTTTCTAGAGCTCATTTGCATGTACAGGTGTTCATATCAAAGCAAGGATCCGGTATTTGCCTATCTGTGATCTATTTATTTCACTTATTAGTGAGTCCTCCAGGTGTATCCATTTGCACATAAATGAATCAATCTTGTCATTCTTCATGGCAGAATAATACTCCATTTTATTTAAGAACCACATCTTCTTTATCCACTCTCCAGTTGATGGACATTTGGGTTGTTTCCAAGATTGAGCTATCACGAACTGAGCTACTATAAACAATGGTGTACATCTATCTTTCCAATGTGATTTGTTTTTAAGCTTTGACCTAACTTCTCCCATCTTTTGTGAGTTTTAGAAAAACACGAGGTCAGTCATCAGGCATCAACACCAGGAAAGTCAGTAAAAGGGAACAACAAGTTCAGTGGATCCTTCACAAGTAAAATATAGTGAAGAATAGAACGACAAGGAAGGGAAAGCATAAGACTTCTTACTTGGGAAAGAAAGTGGTATTTACAAGGTGTAACAGCTGAGATAAGTTGTCAAAAAAAGTCTCTAGAATCAGACTTGGCTCTGGTTTAAAAAAAAAAAACTTATTTACTCTAGCATTTGCTTCCAAATAAAGGGGAGATATGGTTTTGTGGACCACATTGAGTTAATAATTAAAGCTGTTTTTGTATGTCTCAAACAAATGTTACATAGAAGAGGTATGTTTTGTTTTGTTTTTTTGGAGACAGGGTCTTGCTATATATTTCAGGCTGGCATCAACCTGGCAGCAATCCTCCTGCTTAGCCTTCCTAGTCCTGGGATTATAAATATGTACCAGAATACCCAGCTAGAAGAGATTTTTTTTTTTTTTTTGAGACAGGGTCTCGCTTTGGAGTTCAGGCTGGCCCTGAGCTCACTATGTAGTCCAGGCAAGCCTCGAACTCAGAAATCCTCCTGTCTCTGCCTCCCGAGTGCTGGGATTACAGGCGTGAGCCACCATGCCTGGCAAGAAGAGATTATTTTTTAAAGATAAAATATTTTTGATTTTGGAAGGCTCAAATCTATTTCCCTGTGAAATTTCCAGCATCCCCTAATATTTAACAGTGTTAAACACAATAAAAATGGCTAGTAGTAGGTTTTTGTTACTGAAAGAAAAAAATACATTCTTGTCAGAGCTGATTCTGCTATTATTATATTACAGTTTGTCTATTTTTACTTAGGTTATATTTATTTGAGGTGTGTATTTCATAAATTAGATTCTAGTAAAATTTGTATTCTCAGCACAGGTCTTAGCATGAGGTTGTGGCTGAATGTTGGTTTAAATCTCATTCCTGCATGTATTACATTAGTTAGATATTCCTGTTAGAATATCTGTGCCAGTTGAAAAGCTTTCTGTTACTTTGCTTTAAAGCAGAGACTGTTAGACAACTTTTTAGTAAAGAGCTGGGTAACAGAATCAATATTTTAGATTTTGAGGCTGCTTATGCTTTCTGTCACATAATCTTCTTTGTCTTTCTGTTTTATACAACCTCTTTAAACAATAAAAATAGTGTAACTCTTTTATAATAACTTTATAAAAACAGGCAAAGGGTAACTCAAACTACTTTTTAATTAGCTATTTTAAGAAATAAAAAGATCCAGGGCCAGTGATGTACCTGAGAGGCAGAGTTTCTTGAGGTCCTGAGTTTGATTCCTGGTACCAAAAAGAAAAAAAAAAAAAAAAAGAAAAGAAAAATGATCCATTGTTAGGATTTTTTTTAAAGTAATATTATCACTTATATAACCTGAACTGGTACATCAGTTTGAGTCCCATGTTGTCAGAGCTTTTATTTAAATTTAGTAATTAATGATGTTAAAATGAGAATTGACCTCAAACAAATTTATATTATTTCCTAGACAAAATTCATTAACATTGTATCAAGAATACTAACCCAAGAACTAATTTCTACTTCTGTGGAGTTGTGAAATAATCTAACCAAAGACTCAGATATAGACCTTTACAGTATCAGAACCTCAGAGTCCAGTGGTGAGTGTGGTAGCGCATCCCTGTAATCCCAGCAATTGAGAGGCTAAGGCAGGAAGGTTGCCTGAGAGTTCAAGGTCAGTTTGGATTACATAGTGAAACCCTGTCAAAAGAAACAAAACAAAACAAAACAAAAGACAAAAATTCCAGAGTCTAGTAGACAACACACAGAATTCCCTGGTAAGAGCGTTTAACTGTTACCATTTTAATCTTTAATAAATTTTGCTAATGATTTCTTATTCCCCTTGTGGTTGTTAATAATTTCCAAAGATTATTCTTGATCTCAAAATTATTGGCCTCATTAGATTTGACTTGATTGTTCATTCTCCCTCCTTCCCTTCTTCTTCCCTCCTTCTGTGTGTGTGTATATGCATGCACACGTATGTGGATGTGTCTCTGTGTTGCCATGGATTAAACCCAGGGCCTTTGCACTGAGCTGCATCCCCAGCCCTTTTTCTGTTTTGTTTTTAAACAGTCTTACTAAGTTTTACCTTCAGTGCCATAAATTTGAATAGTCTCATCTTGGTGTTTGCTAAAATTTGCCAAAAACTGCCCTTCCTTGGGCCGGAGATTTAGCTCAGTGGTTCCGGCAACTGCCTCGCAATTACAAGGTCTTGAGTTCGATCCTGGTAACCACATAAAATCCTGGGCGTGGTGACTCACACCCACCAGCAATCAATACTACATACCACAGTGCTGGGCATGGTGGCTCACGCCTCTCATCCCAGCACTCGGGAGGTAGAGACAGGAGGATTGTGCTGAGTTGGAGGTTTGCCTGGGCTACAAAGTGAGCTCAGGGCCAGCCTGAACTACAAAACGCAAGACCCTGTCTCAAAAAAAAAAAAAAAGTTCACGCCTGTAATCCCAGCACTCGGGAGGCAGAGACAGGAGGATTGCTGAGTTCGAGGCTTGCCTGGGCTACATAATGAGCTCAGGGCCAGGCTGAACTACAAAGTGAGACCCTGTCTCAAAAAAAAAAAAAAAAAAAAAGTTAAGGAAGGAAATTTGGCTCTTGATTAGGATAGGGCAGTAGGTGAGATGAGGAAGGGTTCTTGATTATTTAATCAGAATCACAGTAAATGTAAGAGAAACAAGGGGATACAGTTGTAAAGGTCTTCTTGAGGCTTCCTCACAGAGAACCTTTGTTCTTTCTTGTTTTTTTTTCTGCTTTTGTTCGTGGTACTGGGGCTCAAACCTAGGACCAAGCTTGCCTTCTACCACTGAGCTACCTCCCTAACCCATGGGGTTTTTTTGTGTGTGTGTGTGTTTTATTTTTCCTTTTTTAAAATTGGCATATAATATTTATACATGTTCACTGCAATAGTGCGATATAGGTATACAACATGAAAGCTGAATCAGTGTCCTTACTTAGTATTTGTTATTCCTTGAACACTTACATCTCTTTGTGTTAGGGACTTTTAAACTCCTCTTGTAGATCTTATATTTAAATTGTTGTCAGTGCTGGTTACCCTACTGCACTGTGTTATAATTTGTTTATTACTGTTATCTAAGAAAGTTACACAGAAGATGAAGAACAGTATTTCATATCAACCAAATAAACCAATGAAGCAAGCCCATAAAATTGGTTGAATTTTGCCAGTGTGTTATTTTTCATGGGTTCTCTTCAAGTCCCAGAAGTATATTTCCCAGAACAAATTGAAATATTTTTTTTCTTCGTTCAAATTCTAGAACAAACTGTCACTTTATTGTGGGAGAAGAATGCTCTTTTTTAGCCCAGTGTAGTGGTATGATCCTGTGATTTTAGCTACTTGCCAAGTACAAGCAAAGGATTGTAAGTTCAAGGTTAGCGTGGGCAACTGAGTGAGACACTGTCTCAAAATTTTTTGAAAAGGCTGAGGATGAGCCAAGTTTGGTGGGACATGCTTGTAATCTTCAGCCTTAGCAGTTGAGAGGCCGAGGCAGGAGGATAAAGGTAAGGTCAAGTCCAGCCTGAGCTACATAGTGAATTCAGAACCAGCCTGAACTATCTAGTATGACTCTGTCAAAGAAGTGGCCAGGTGGGGTTTGCTCAGTGGTAGAGCATTTGCCTAGCATGGATGAGACCAGTGGATTAATTGCCCACTACTGCCAAAAAAAAAAAAAAATGGGGGAAATCCTACTACCTTGTGTTTCTCCATTTCTTAAGAGTGCAGGAGGATAGCTCAGTGATAGAACACTCGTTTTGCAAGCTCGATCCTGAGTCAGTCCTCACCTGCCACCTCAACAACTATCCCCAATATCTTTTATCTCTGTCAATATATTGCCCTTTTATTTTTATCTGAGATACAGGCAACAGGGTCTCACTGTGCAGCCCAAGTTCTCCTTAAACTCAGTCTTCTTGCTTCAGCCTCCCAAATGCAGTTACAGGCACATGTGCTGCACTACTGCTCTTAATATAGTTCCAGATACCTTTATCATTTATAACTTATACTTCACAAAGACAACCTGGTGGAATGGTGGGTGACAAGAAATACCTTTCATCTCCAAGCACATTAGCAGAGTAGTAAAGCTCAGGAATACACGTAACAGACTTCATACAGCAGACACATCTCCTATCCCTTTATAAGAGACAAAAGTGAGCCTATTTGATATCACTCAAGGATAGAGCTACTCTGATGGCATGTACAAATAAGGAAAGCATGTGAATATAAAGTCATGCTTAATTCCCAGTGTGTTAGTAGTGTGTTTTGCTTGAATTATCTGGCGTCCATTAATTATTTATTAATAAATCCCTTTAACATTTAAATACAATTTTAAATTACCAGAAAAATTTATGGTATTTAACATTTAAGCTGATATATAATTACCATTGATATAAAAAATATGTCAGCACAGTCATCAGTTATGCTAACATAAACTTAATTTTTAAAAATATCAAGCATTATGTAATAATAATATTAGCTTTTTTGATCAGTAACTATAAATTTAAGACATTCATATTTTCTGTGAAAAGTCAAACCCAAGTAAAAGAAAATATACAGTATTATATTTAACTCTGACAACTCTAGTCTTGATTTGTCAAATATTTACTGTAAGGGTAAGGAACAGGGAGCAAGCACATTACCAGAACCCCTGCAATGGGTCTGGTCTCCTGTGAGCCATGACAACACAAGGCAAATTAATAAAGACAGGAAATGAGTCTTAGAGAAGAAGCTGGGTTCCCAGCCTGATCAATGTTGATCTGGGCAGCAAAGATGAAGACACCCTGAGTATATCACTGTTTATTGGGTTCATAGAGGGGTAGCAGATGACTCTAAGGACATTGGTAATCCAAAGACCATGCTGATGAGGGTCTTATGTTGATTAGGATTCCAAGATTAGCAAAGAGGTTCTTATAACAGTAGGTTGGATGAGTTAAACTGATAAGGAAGTTGTCCTTCCCCAGGTAGGACCTTTCTACTGGGTTCTCAAATAACTGTGATGTCTTCAGCTGATATAATCTTGTCTTCGAGTATTACTATCACAGGGAACATTGAGGTCTCAGTTGTGATCAGAGGCAAAAATGGAGTTATGTTTTGGCATGTCATAGCTACCCTGGAAGCAAGAAGCCTAGGTTTGATCATAATTTAATTGTGAAATGATTTTTCCCCAAAATTATGTGCAATTGCTCCTGACACTTAAGTATATCAATTTGTGTGGAGTTTTTATTTTATTAAGGAGAGGGCCTGGGTTCAACCCAGTGCATGATAAGCAGTCATTCTACCACTGATCAAGCCCTAAGCCCTGTGAGTATGGAATCTTAAAATGTTTCTGAACAATAAGGTGGTTTTCTTTCCCTTGTCTGGTGTGTTTAAAATATGAGATGCTCACTTCTGGTATTTTTGGGCTGGGGATGCAGCTCACTGGTATTGCTCCCTGCCTGGTAAGTGCAAGGTCCTGAGTTTGATTCCCAGTTCTGCAAAAAAGAAAAAAACAAAAGCAAAAAACCTCTCAATTCTGTATTTTCTTGGAGTTTGAGAAATATTTGACATGTGTTTATTCAGTGCTGAGAAAATAAGGCTTATAACTTAATTTATTAATAATCTATAAAGGTAGGTACCATTTCACACTTACCTAGTGAAAGATCAATGGCTTTCTGAATTATAGGCACAGACACATAACTACAGAGTTGTTAGTTGGGGCTAAGGGTATAGCTCAGTGGAAGAGCACATGCCTAGCATATGGAAGGCCTTGGTTTCCATCCCTAGAACAAGGGGCACAGAGATTCTTAATTGAATTGCTCTCAACACAGATAGATTGACAAAAAAAAGAAGTCTGACATACTGACTCATCCCATGGTTTGTCATGCAGCAGACTAGATAGGGTCATTTTTCTACAGAGACCATCAAGTGAAGAAACTATAAAACCCAATTTGTAACTCTCCCATCATGGGAGAATAATTTAGCAACTGTACATACAACAGAAACAAAAACAGAATCAGCAAGAGAAAAAAAAATCTTAGTAATCCAGTAAGGCAGCAAGATTAAAGTGTCGTTTATGTGGGGCTGGAGGGTTAGCTCAGTGGTTCCGGCGCCTGCCTCGCAAGCGCAAGGTCCTGAGTTCGATCCCTGGAAACCACATATAATGCTGGGCGTGGAGACACGCTCACCAACAATCAACACCGCATACCACAATGCCGGACGTGGTGGCTCACGCCTGTAATCCCAGCACTCGGGAGGCAGGGACAGGAGGTTTGCTGAGTTCGTGGCGGCTTGCCTGGGCACCATAGTGAGCTCAGGACCAGCCTGAACTACAAAGCGAGACCCTGTCTCAAAAGCAAAAAAAAAAAAAAAAAAAAAGTGTTGTTTATGTTGGTGGTCAAGAAGAGATGTACCCAGGCTTAGGCAGCCAGCAGTGGTGCTGCTCTAGAGAATTCTTTGCTTTGATCTGTCAGATAATCCACTGGTATCCCAGTAGAACCCCTAGAACTGTTAAAGGACATTGTTCTAAAAGGATAAGATGATGACTTTCATAAAAATGTACAGTGAACATTTCTTACACAAGGTCTACTTTAGGCCCAGGCAGCACCATGCAGAGGAGTGACCACCCCCTATATGGTAGCACAGCCAGCCACAGTGGTTTTGGGGTATGGCACCTATCTCAACATATGCTTATGATCTCATTGGGAAGGAGAGAGAATCAGAGAGCCTCCCATTCACCACCAAATGCACTGACCTAAGTGACACTTTCTTTCCTTCACAGCCAGTGACCAGAACTAGCTTTGTTGCCCTGGCCTTGACTGCAAGAGTCTGGGAAGCACAGTTTTCCATATGCATCAGGAAGGGAAAGCACACTGGAAATGGTTAGGAGGAAGAGGAGTTTACCTACAATTATGGAATTGTATGGGTGTTCACCTAACAAAAGGTTAATGTTATACTTATCCAAGGGAAAAGACGCAGCTTCCAATGTTCATTTGCATCATAGTCAACAAAATGTGAACTTACTAGATTTCTGTATTAGGCTAAATACAATATACTAGCTCAGTATCTATTTAAAAGCCCACATCGCATATGTTAGATATAACAATACACAAAGTAATCATTAAGAAGGAAGGAAAAAATATGGCTTCTCTTATGGAACCCTTCAAGTGAAAGTCACAAGAACTATTGATTTATGAATAACAGAAAATACTTGAGCATTTTTAAACCAAATAAATAAAAATAATAATAATAGTGTTTTGTTTTCCTTATGTAAGTGGTGAGATTAAAGATGATTTTGTTTTCTTTCATGCCCACTTGCACTTTCAAATTTTTCTACAGTGAACATGATGGTCTTAGCAGAAGATACTAAAAGTGCAGTGTTGTTCATGTGGCTCCATGCAGAGCAGAGCTTAGCATTCAGGAAGCCTGTCCTGTGTTCAATCCCAGCTCCAAATAAGAAAAAAGAAGAAAAGAGCTTGAAAATGCTAATAACACACAGTTAAGTAAATAGCTGGTGTTGATACTAATGGTACAAGTTGGTTTGGTTGTTTTTTGAAACAAATGTTTTCTTAATGAATAAAAATAAAACTTTTTCAAGTCATAAAATTCCTTTTTTCTTTTTTGGGAGACACTGGCAGGGCTGGGGATTGAACCCAGGCTTTCCCATTTTGTATGATTGGCAAGAACTCTACTACTGAGCTCTCTATCCCCAGTCCTGAGTCATAAATTTTTTATTAATCTATTCTGGAAAATTAAGGTCAGTGTTCTACACCTCTAGAGATGGAAAAAGAGTTTTCCAGTACCGTGGTTCCAACATAGAATCTCATCATTCAAGGTGCACTGACCTCTATGCAGAGGGCCTAATGTGGTATAAAAGAAAGAATGCTGGAAGCTGTGACAAAGGAGAGCCTTGCCCTCTTCTCACAGTGCTGCCCTGAGCTTCCAGGCCCATGTATACCAGCAGCACAGAAGTCACCAAAAGCCTAAGCTTATAAAAAGATGCTCTACTAAATTGTCTTCCTGTGATTCCTTTTTGATTTTGTCCTCAGAGAAACATTCCTAGGAGTAATGCTTTATACATCGTGTACTATATTTTATAATTATTAGAATTCCTGTGTACCTTTCCCCAACTGCTTTTAACATATAAGGAAAGTAAGTTCAGACCTATAGCTTGTCCAGATCTATACTGACTTGGTCAGGCCAGGAACAGCCTCCCTGAGATGTGGAATTCTTCTAGTGGTACTCAGCATGTGCTGATGCGGGGAGGGGTCTGCCTGTGACGTCATCTAGTGCTCAGTTTCACTAGAGTTGCAGTGCTCTTAATTAAGAAGCATTTTTTTTCCTTGGGTAGTAAGTTAGATTGAGAGTCTTGTCCTCAGTTTTTGTTTCTTGTTCAATTTTCTTATTGCTCAAATTTATATAGTTTTATGAACCTAAAATGAAAAAAGAAGAAACTTCAGAAGCCATGGAAATCTGTTCTAGCAATCATCTGTTCCTCTATCAACACAAGAGTATATTGCTTTTTCTTTGTATTTATTGAACCTGGTTACCTAAACTATACTATTTTACTGAGAATGTTTTTAATCTTTAAGTTCTCTAACCTAATTTAAATAAGACAAATGTGAATGTTGAATCAATGCCCTGTGGCTTTAAGTGCAACCAGTTGGAAGCTTTTGCCTTTTGTAAAAGATGCTCACAGCTGAAGCAGAGAGGCAGATACTGTCTGTGTTCTCTGTTCTCCCAACCAAACTATTTATTTGCAGCAGCAGCACTAGCAAAGGATAAGCCCACGCATGCACACGCGCGCGCACGCACACACACACACACACACACACACACAGATGCTTGTTTGGCAGAAGCTTTCTGTCTGTTCAGCACAGTCCTCCCAGGCACCCAGAGGTAAAAGCTCCATGAGTTGCTGCTGGAGACAGAACCAAACTGTCCATGGGCTGAAGCAGATGCTGCAGAGGATGGCTCTGCAGGATGTTGGTGTGTGACTGTACCTGCCTGCTCTGGGAAAGGTCCTTCTCTGAGCCTATGAAGGTGAGAAGCCAGCAATCCACTAGAAGCGTGGCTGCTGCTGGCTGTCTGTGGGGAAGGGCGTTCCCAGTGGTAGATGCCCTCATTTATAGTGGTATGCTCAGAAACCTGGTGCATGCACCAGTGACAGCCTGCCACAGCTCCTCTGCAGTTTGGAAGTAGAAATAGATGAAAGAGCTTGTAGATGAGCGATCTGTTTGCCCGACCCAGGCGTGTTCTGCAGCACACAGACGAAGGATGAGTCGTGGGGCCAGCACAGTCAACCACCTGCCTGACGGAGGGTTTTGGTAAGGTAAATGTGTTATATTTTTTTTCTCTTGTAACTTTTCGGTGTCATCTACACAAAATTGCATGTCAGTGATGAGCGATACATTTTGCAGAGTCATGTGTGATGGGAAAAGATACCCAAGAGAGCAGGAAAAATATATTATTTCTAGTGCTTGGGTTGTGACCTTCATTTACCAGGTTTTCTTAGGTGGCCCTGCTCAGATCGAAGCTGGGGGTTTTCATACGAAGAAATGTTGACTTGTAATTCGGTCTCTTCTTTCTTCTTTGCATAGACATAATTACCCTTTTTATCTAGCTTTCCTATGGCCTGAAGTGGAGAAGGAAAAAATAAGGCTTCCTCCTCTTCTTGGCTGCTGCTGCTAGAGCAGCCAGGCCGAGGACGTGTGTGTGTGGAGGTGGGGAGGCAGTAAGGAGTCTGCTATTTTCAGCGCTGTGTGGGGGTGGATATCTGTCTCAGGCTCATTGTCAGTGCTGTTTGGTATCAAGTGGTTGTAAGTGCCGTTTCTTGTCCTTTACTATGATTGAATCTCTGTAAGGTTCTCTTTTGTACGTTTTTCTTTTGCAGACTCAATTCTAGCATTATGAAACCTTTTCTGTTTCTAGTTACCACATAGTTGCCTTCAATAGAGAAAAGATACAGAAAGTAGCCCTGAATATTTATGAACCCCAAGAAAGACTAAGTGCATTTTCTCTATGAAATCTAGGCTTCTCTTTTAGCAATTTGGTAGTTTTAATTTTGGATTCTTTAATGAGCATCATATTACAAGTTAAAGGAATGCGTTTTAGTAGATCTGTGAAACCTGCCTCTATATTTAAGTTGAATCCTACTGCTTTTTTATAAGCAGGAAGATTTACTTTTCCTCATTCTAATATGACTTATTTCTGGAAGATGTGTGACTATTTTGGTAGCCCACCACAGATCTTGTCTAGGGCCTCTTCTCATTGCGAGGAAGAGCCAGGTTTCTTAGTGGCCTGGAGTGGGCACAGAAGAGAGCCATCGACACCTGACTGCCTGCTGACTCATTGCTTATGTAAGCTCAGTGGAGCCAGAGCTCCCTGCGCTCCTGACCCCAGCCCCAGTGTTGACTGTCATCAGCCCTAGCTCCTCCCAAAGCCTTCTGAGTAACAAGGTCTGGCCCTCACCAAGTCAGTTTAAGAAATGGTGAATAAACCTTTTCTTCTTTTTCTCTTTTTGAATTGCCACATTCTTTAAGTCAGTTTTCATACTCACTATGTTCAAATACCAAATTCTCTCCTATGGAATAATGCTTTTCTTGTTATCTGGCCTGGTTAAAATAACAACTTTTCTATCGTTCAGGGCTCAGTTCAAAGACCCCTGTTAAAACAGTCCTTCTGTGGTCTCTCTTACTGTATTCCTTTTCTTACAATCCTCTGTTCTTTTCCTTCATAGTATTTTCACAAAATAAATTGGTTATTGGCCACTTTTTGCTACTTAGCTACAAGCCTCATGAAGGCAGAGACTTTGTTTTGTTCACAAATGTGTGACCAGCACCTAACAGAATGCCTAGGTAAGTAGTGAGTAATACAGTGTGCACTGGAGTGAGAAAACAAGACTAGAACCAGGGCCAAACAGGGCCAGTGTGACTCTTGTATCTAAGCCAGAGAAGTATTAAGATGCAGCTCTAGAGAGATTAGATCCTTGGAGGCCTTCATTAAACCATGTCCAGTGCTTGCCCTATATGATAAAAGTTACAGGAAGCTACTAAAAGAATTTTAAGCCTTGGGCCCAGAGGGTTAGCCCAGTGGTTCCGGTGCCTTCCTCGCAAGCGCAAGGACCTGAGTTCAATCCCCGGTAACCACATATAATGCTGGGCGTGGAGACATGCCCACCAATAATCAACACCACATACCACAATGCCGGACATGGTGGCTCACGCCTGTAATCCCAACACTCGGGAGGCAGAGACAGGAGGATTGCTGAGTTCGCAGCAGCTTGCCTGGGTACCATAGTAAGGTCTGGGCCAGCCTGAACTACAAAGCGAGACCCTGTCTCAAAAAAAAAAAGAATTTTAAGCCTTGAGTGACATGGGACTTTTTAAAAAGTTTCTCCAGCTTGAGAGAGTACCTAAATAAAATACACGTAGATAGGGTAGGTAGTCCAGGAAAGAAAGTGAGATTTGGGGCAAACAATAGAGATTAATGGACAATCTTGTGTATTATGATGAATTCAGAAAGTTAAATGATATAATAGCTTTAGGTTAGCTGTAGGTAGGATACAGATGATTTTGAGTGACTTCTGGACTTTGGTTGCGGCTTATGGAACCCCTGGATCGTGCTGCTTGTCTTGAAGTAGAGCACATTGTGAGAAGACCACATCTAGGAGTGAATTTTTTTGATTGGTCTGGGATACATACTTTGATATAATCAAGTAGCCTTCTGGATCTGAAAGTCTAGGTTCCATAAGAGATTTTACTGCTCTCATCATAGAGAAACCTTGAATGATAGTCATGAGACCAAGTCCAGAACAGCAGTTCCAGCCCGTGACAGCAATTCAGCCCTGCCACAGCCCTCTCCTGTGTTGTACTCTCACAACCTCGGAACATCCTAAAGGCACTGTTACATTCCTTCTTATCAACTCTGGCTCATTTGGACTTTCGTCAGTTCCACTTCTCTTTCTATCTAAAACATCTTCCTTCAGTGCTCCTGTGGTGACCACCTCCAAGAAGATGTCTCTGTTCTTTCCCTTCTTTAGAGTATGTAGCTACTCCTATATTCAAGGACTGATTGCCTTCATATCTACTGTCATATCATACAGACTTAGTGGGATGCACACTCAGCCAGTAATATCCATGTTTCACCAATTAGATCATCACGGTCACAATGCCAAAATTCCTGAGAGAAGTCCCAGAAAGGAAGAAAGGTGTGTTTAACTCACTATTCCAAAAGGGTCGGCAATGGTCCCTGTCACGTGGCTTTGGGCTGCAGTGAAGCCACGCAGCATTGTGGGAGCATGTGGCAGAGTAGCACTGACCCCTCATGGCAGCCAGGAAGCAGAGAGGAAGTGAAAGTGCATCCTAACTGCACCCTTCAGTGATTTCTGCCTTCCAGCAAGACTCCACCTCCTCATTTCCACCACTCTGTGAGGACTTGACTGCATCCAGATGTCTCCCCAAAACCTCCTACAGTCATAGGTGGGGTTTTTTGGAAGTGACTGGATCTAGTATGTGTGGTGCTGGGATTAAGTTCTTAATGCTGATACTGTGTTATACTGTGATTAAGCATGTGGTGCTGGGATTAAGGGCCCCATCCTGGGTGGTAGAACATATGCTTAGCATGTAGGAAGCCTTGGGTTCAGTCCTCAGGACAGTAAATGAATAGCAAATAAACTGAAATATATCCTCTATGTTCCACTTGAGAAAATTGGCTTAGATATTGACTTTGTCAACAATCTTAATTGGGAAAAATCTAGACATCATACTGTAGAAGAATGAGGTACAGGCAAGAAAGATAATTTAACATTCCTGTATTCTTCAAAAACTAATGATTCATTAAAACATTGGAAAACAAAACAGGAGGTATCACAGGTGTATTTGCTTTACCCCTATAAAGAAAAGCAACTGTGTTCTCTGTCAAGACAATATCAAAACAGTTTAAAGCTCTTTTTCAATTTGTTTTTCATTCTGGAATTAGACAGCTCTTCATTCCATAAAATGGAATAAATGTAAACCTGGGGATTTAACTCAGTGGTGCTGTGCCTGCCTCACAAGCATAAGCCCTAAGTTCGATCCCTAGTTCTGAGAGGGAGGAAAAAACGGAATAAATGTTCCAGTGAGCCAAGCAGAAGAGCAGTTTTTTTTGTTTGTTTGTTTTGGTTTGGTTTGGTTTGGTTTAGTTTTTTGAGACAGGGTCTCGCTTTGTAGTTCAGGCTGGCCCTGAGCTCACTATGTAGCCCAGGCAAGCCTTGAACTCAGCAATCCTCCTGCCTCTGCCTCCCAAGTGCTGGGATTACAGGCATGAGCCACCATGTCCGGCACTGTGGCATGTGGTATTGATTGTTGGTGGGCATGAGTCTCCACGCCCAGCATTGTATGTGGTTACCAGGGATCAAACTCAGGACCTTGCGCTTGCGAGGCAGGTGCCAGAACCACTGAGCTAACCCTCCAGCCTGAAGAGAGCAGTTTTGACACAGAAAAAAACTAGGGCTAGGGATTTAGCTCAGTGCCATCACACCTGCCTAGCAAGTACAAGGTCCTGTCTAGCAAGTACAAGGTCCTGAGTTTGATCTGCGATAAACCCCTTCCTCTCCCCCCAAAAAAGACAAGCTGAATAAAGCAAAGCAACAACAAAAAATAGATTGGTAACTTCAGTGTTATTTCTCTTCTTGTGTGTAATGGTGCACACCTGTACTCTCAGTGCTCAGGAGGCTGAGGCAGGACGATCACCTTAAGTTCAAGGCCAGCCTGGGCTACATAGTGAAACCCTGAAAAAAGAAAAAAAAGATTACTTCTTCAGATCACTTCAGGTTACCTTGTCTTTATATGAATTAAAGCAGAAAATTCCAGCATTGTACACACCTATAATTCCAGCACTCTCAGAGGTTGAGGTAGGAGGGTCACAAGTTTCAAGTTTAACCTGGGCAATTTAGCAATTTAGTGAAACCCTCTCTCAAAATTTTAAAAATATTTAAAGGGCTGGGATATAGCACAGTGCAAAGGCCCTGAACTCAATCTCTAGTACCACAGGAAAAAATATTTTAAACCTAGAGGAACTTGATTATTAGGCCAGTTGAAACTGGCCTGTTTGGGAAATGAGGCTGTTATTGTTCTGATCCTGATTTCTAGAAAGGTCAACAAAATACCAATGTGGTGACAAGGAACTTGAGCATGAGTGACTGTCTTGATTTTTAGCCTGTATGTTGAGACCTAATTTAGGAGTTTAGTCTGAAACAGTGGTCTCATATACTAGAAATAAAAGGAAAAACTCAGCTAAGGTTAAAAAAAAAGTAAGATAAAACAGTAGTCTCATATAATTTTTTGTTTGATTTGTTGGTTGAGGCAGGGTCTAGTTCTTTTGCTACAAACGTGAGATGCTGTGATTTTTATTTAACATCTCAGAATTAAATGCAGGATCTAAAAAAAATACCTGAGGTATCACTTGACAAATTCTTTTTTAATGGGACAGAAACTTGATCTGTTGACAACATTTTGTAAACAGTACAAGAGTGATAGTCCCCACTGTTTATCTCAAAATAATTTTTATTCAGTTGCAGGTAACCAAGCAACATTAAAACTACAGTCTCTTAAAGACTTTGCATGAGTGTGTGATAGAACACAGAGTTCCAGGTTTGGAGAAAGGCCTGCATTTGCCATTAGGCAGGTTTCTCCCACAGAATATGTGCTGGTCTCCCAGATTGTACAGTGACTAGGCTGGACACCAATATGCAGTAACACCTGCCTGCAGCCTGCCTGGTACTCTCCTCCCCCTCTGCTGGAGGTGACTCAAAGGTCCCCATGGGCTGCGGCTCGGGTTACTCTTCTCAGACTCAGCAGACAGTGCCTCTTACACAGACTGACTGATATGCGGAAGAACCAGCCACACTTCTTCGTAATGATCTTGGCATCTGAGTTTGAAGGAGCAAATAGGAAGGAGTACAGCTCATATTCAGAGATCAGAGTGACACTTGGCCCACAGGAAGGATGGGACCAGGACCTGTATTGAGGGAGACCAGCTGAGAATGGCTTCTGGGGTCGGGAGGCACAGCTCACTGTAGGGTATGTGGTTCTGTTTTTTCCTTTTCATGCTGAGAAAGGAGGAATTCCATCAAGGTTATCCCTCCACCCGCCTTACATTTAAAACAATTCTCAAGTCATTAGACCATAAAAGTAACAATCTAATGTGTTTCCTTTTCAGAAAAGGAAATGGCATCATTTTTGAAAAATCTTAAGTTCAATAAGGTTACTGGGCTTTGTGAATTTAATCTTTTTTTTTTGAGACAGGGTCTTGCTTTGTAGTTCAGGCTGGCCCTGAGCTCACTATGTAGCCCAGGCAAGCCTTGAACTCAGCAATCCTCCTGTCTCTGCCTCCTGAGTGCTGGGATAACAGGCATGAGTCACCTCGCCCGGCACTATGGTATGTGGTATTGATCGCTGGTGGGCATGAGTCACCATGCCCAGCATTGTATGTGGTTACCGGGATCAAACCCAGAACCTTGTGCTTGCGAGGCAGGCACTGGAACCACTGAGCTAAATCTCCGGCCTGAATTTAATCTTTTTAATTTGGAAGGTACCCGTGCTCTTATTCTATTTAAATTAGTTTATTTCAGCAACTGACAACAAACAGTGTAGGAAGAAATATTGGGAATATTTCAATATTGGAAGCAATTAAATGAAATCCTCTTCTAGTTATTATGGCCAAGCTCACTAGTGACTATGTTTCCAGACAGAAAGCTCTACCATTTGTAGCTGTTTACTGTGTTTTCTTAGATAAAGATGTGCTGTCTGTACAAATCTCAGGATATGTGTAGAGTACCCAAGGTAGCTTTGTGTTGGTCTTGCCACAAAGCTTGGGCCTAATATCCAAAAGAGTTCAGAGAAAATTTTTTTTTTGAGACAGTCTCGCTTTTTGTAGTTCAGACTGGCTCTGAGCTCACTATGTAGCCCAGGCAAGCCTCGAACTCAGCAATCCTCCTGCCTCTGCCTCCCGAGTGCTGGGATTACAGGTGTGAGCCACCACGCCCGGCACTGTGGTATGTGGTATTGATTGCTGGTGGGCATGAGTCTCCACGCCCAGCATTGTATGTGGTTACCAGGGGTTGAACTCAGGACCTTGCACTTGCGAGGCAGGCGCCGGAACCACTGAGCTAACCCTCTGGCCCAAGAGAAATATTTGTTAAAAACACATACACAATGCTTTAAAATTTAATGTTAGTTACTACTTTGGGAGGCCTTTCAGATTTTAAGCATGTTCTAAAGAATGTATGTATCATTTGACCTTGCAAAGAAGATACTCTTCATTCTAAGAGACAGAGAAAAGACCAGGTTAATAAACACATAATCTCAGGACCTAGAAGGCTTAAGCAGGAGATTTCCTAGTTCAAGGCCAACCTGGGCAATTTAGTGATGCCCTTTCTGGAAATAAATGGGCTCGGTATGTAGCTCAATGGTATAGTGCTTGCCTAGTATGTGTGAGGCCCACACACAATAAAGAATAAAATAAAAAGTACTAAAAGTTATTGAGAGTATCATAAAAGCAAAGGTAGAACTGGAAAGATACTATTACAGCAATATTTGAGGAAGTGTAATATGAGTTAGCAAATGTTTATTTAACATTTGTGTGCTAGATACCATACCAGCAAAAAGTAGAAAAAGAGCCGGGCATGGTGGCTTACACCTGTAATCCCTGCACTGGGGAGGCAGAGGCAGGAGGATTACTGAGTTCGAGGCTTGCCTGGGCTACATAGTGAGCTCAGAGCCAGCCTGAACTACAAAGCGAGACCCTCTCAAAAAAAAAAAAAGTAGAAAAAGATGAGAAATGTACCCTTGATGTAGTCATAAAACACTGATAAATAAAGTGACTATTGGGATTACACCTTGGCTGTGGTGTTATCTGTGGCTGAAGAAATTTTAAAATTGTTGTTGTGAAAACAATTGACATTTGATGTTTATAAAAGTAAAATCAGCAGGACATGGGAGCTGCCTAATAACTTGAGATGAGCCAAAGAATCAGAAAGGAGATTGTACCCAGTGCTGGAAGAAGATTGGAAATGAAGTCTTTTTGAAGAAGAGAAGAGAAAAGGACACACTTAGAGATACTGAGCTTCAGCCTTGCCCAGGGAAAAGCAGAAGGGTGTCTGTGGAGAGAGCTTGCAATGGTTGAGAATTACTCTGGAAAGAGTACTAG
Organism: Thryonomys swinderianus; assembly: GCA_004025085.1. Lineage (NCBI taxonomy): Eukaryota > Metazoa > Chordata > Mammalia > Rodentia > Thryonomyidae > Thryonomys > Thryonomys swinderianus. Next base: position 19,286 of record PVIC010000202.1, read on the forward strand.
GGAGATACAAAGTAAAAAAAATATTCTACGTAGACAGAGTCAGGAAGGAGAATGGGTAGTTCACAGTGGAAGAGAGCGTTGCAGTCTTAATAGGGCAGTAAGAGCAGCCCTTGCTAACATGTACTGTTGAAGAGAGACTAAAGGACAGATGAAACAAGTCACAAGAATGTGCGAAAGAGGAGCACTGCACCAGAAGGAGTGCTGAAGGACACTTGCAGGCCAGAACAGCAGGGCAGTATTGTGGCCATGGGCCATGGAGGTGGCCGGTGGAGATGGGATATGCTGTGGATGGCACTCAGGCCACCCATCTCTTGCAGGGCTTTTACTCTCACAGAGAGCCACTGAAGGTTAAGGTGTAAAGAAGGTTATAATCTGACTTAATTTAAAACAGACCACTCTGGCTGCTCTGCAGAGGTGGGGGTTGCTTTGGCCAGTATCTTCATTCCTGATGAGTCTCAACAGCCAGCTCAAGGAGGACCAGGATCACAGATCCCAGTGGGTTTGTCAGACTGCTCATTGCTTTAGAAGTTTGTTTTATGAAAACAAATTAGGAATTAACAACTATGAAAACAAAGTAGGAATTAACTTATAAGGGGAATTTATTGGTGGCAGTTCTTACAATCAGATTGTCTTACTTGCATACCATTTTACATGTGTCGTTACATACTTAGCAGTAAAAGCCATTTGTGTGTCATCTTCTCTTTCTGATTAGCACATGCTCAGAAAATTGATTGATTAATTGATTGATTGATTTGGTGCCAGTAATTAGAGAGGGCTCTGTGTGTGCTAAACATTCAGTCTATCCTCAACTCCAGAAAATCATTGAACCCAAGGCCTCACTTATAGTAGGCAAGTTTTCTGCCACTGGGGTACATACCTAGCCCTCTTTGTTTTTGTATTTTTGAGGGTTCACTAAGTTCCCCAGCTTGGCCTTGAATTTGTGGTCCTCCTGCTTCAGCATCCAGGGTAACTGGGATTACCCACATGGGCCAACACACCCAGCTCCTCCTGTGACATTCCTAACATATAGGTATGGCCCTGCTTGAATATTCCTGGTGGCATAAGAACTGACAAGCTGGTATTTGAACCCACCCTACCACCCCATCTCCTTTCCCCATGAGGCTGAACAGTACGCCTCTCTGTATCTTCAGTATGCATCACTTAACTTTTTCCTTACTTGTCAAGGAGTGATCTTTATCTTAAACCTGTTAGTCATATATAAAATAAACTGTATAAGCCAGAAGACCTCTTAGGTTCCTTTCCATCTCTGAGTCTTAGGAAATAGCCGGCATACCAAGCCACACTAATCCTCCTGCTTATGCCTTCACTACCAGCTTACTGACTCATCAGAAGCATACCTGGTTTGTGTACCCATTGTCCACTGTGTAGACAGGTACATCCAGTAAAGTTTGGTTAAAACAGGATTAAACCATCTGGCCAGGCTTGTGTGGATCCATAAGTCTAAACAGCAGGCCCTGGACCACACCTGGCAGCACTAATCCCTAACAATGTCTGTTTATACATATCAGAATCATTCCTGGCACTAGCCCTACGTCCTGGCCTGGCTGTTTAACAGCTATGTTTGGATAGGTAGATCTTAAAGTCTCAACTTTTGTATCAACTCAGTCAGTGATTCTTCCTCAGCAGTTTTGGAAGGTGGAATCAACAGAGAGGTTTCTTTCCTACAGAAATTGGAGTTTGTTCCATTTGTAATAACACAGGCTCAGCCTCTGTGGAACAGGCTGGTGAGCAGCTTTGGTAAACATTTCACTGGGTGTCCTTTGTATGAGCCCTTGTGCTCGTGTCACATCATCTAAAGATGCTCAACAGGATCCTGCCCTCAGACTCAAGTCATTGGGGGGATGGGCCAGTTATTTCAGTACAGTGTGACCAGCAGGGTGACAGAGAATGTATGCAGAGACACTAGGAAGGCCCATGATATCTACAAGGGTTTGTGTTTTGTTGTTGCTGTTGTTGTTGTTGTTGTTGTTGTTTTTGTTAGTACCAGGGATCAAACTCAGGACCTTGTGCTTGAAAGGCAGGTGCCAAAACCACTGAGCTAAATCCCTGGCCCCATTGCAATGTCTATGGGAGAGGGAGGCTATCAGGAAGACTTCCTAGAGGCTGTTACACTAACCCACATGTTGAGGCTGACATGGAGAACATTCTCTAAGTGAGGACTGAGATGGCAGACTGTATCAGGAGAGCCAGACTACAGCTGTGCTTTTGCATATAGGGATTCAAGAGGAGAGTTCCCACTATTCCCAGGTTCTCAGGGAAACTGTCAATGTGTCCTTTTGCTAAGGACCTGTAGGATCTTCAGCTATAAAACTGTTTTACTTCCTTCATCCTCACTGGGATGAAGTACCCAACACTCATTCTCAGTCTTTGGCCAGCTGGCCTCAAGGCACAAGGGTGTGGTTGAAGGAGCTGGTAGAGGAAAGCTGTACACATCAGGGACACTAGAAAGCAGCAAGAGGAGGGGGGATGGAAAGGGTTTGCACCATTGCAGATCAAGTCTAGGGGACCAGTGACCACCTTCTCAGAGCAAATCAGCTATATTGCCTGCAGGACTTGATCACCTTTCAAAAGCCCTGCCCATGCATGCATAAGGCTCTTGGGGGAGGGCATCTGGAAGGAAACCATCACAAAAACTTGCGCAGAGCCAGGCCAGTCAGAATTTACAGCTCTATACAGGAAGCGCGTCCTCTCTTTCACCTTGCATACCACCAGGAAATGACTGTAAACTGTTCCCTATGGAAGATGCACCTGAAGTAGCTGTAACCGAATTATTGTAATGAATACTACAGTATTTGTGTGCTAATGATTTTTAAATTTTAAAAATTAAATAATAAAACATCTTTTTCTTTTCATTTCCCAAGCAACCTTTATCCAGAACACTGATCAGATAGATGCACGCAGGGTTCAGAAGCCTTAAGCTTGGCTTCCCTCCTCCAGGATGGCTCTGAGGCAGCTCACATCAGAGTGCTCAGAAAACCTTGGAAATCGACTCTTTTTCCTCTTCTTCTCGTTTGCTCTGTGTGTGTGTGTGTGTGTGTGTGTCTGTGTGTGTGTGTGTGTGTGTGTGTTGGCTTTTGTTTTTATTAAGTGGGGGAATTTTTTTGCTAATTTCTGGAACAGGCATAAACACTTAGGGAAGATCATGCTGGCTGTGGGATAGTAGAGCTGGACACTCTTTCATTTTGTTCTGATTCCTTTTCCTTGAGGTCCCTCCCCATCTGCAATGTCCAGGCAGTGCTGTCATGTGGCAAATGGTTGGTGAGACCAGCCAGTGTTGATTAGATAGCAGATTACTGTGTGTTCTTCAGGGCCAAGATGATTGTAAATCTCCAAGGATTGCAGGTTGTAAATTTGATCATGGGGGCAGCCTACTAAAATCATACATCCATACTATGCTGCCACCCTGTGAGTACTGGAACTGACACAATGCTCCATTTTTGCTCAAGACATGATCCCACTGTCTCTGAAGTGAAAGTTTTGGCAGGTGCCCTAGCATTGACCCAGAGAGACAAATATACATCCTTCCACAAACTTGCTTAGAAAAGAATGGTTCTCGGGGAAAAAAAATAGGCATCTATTTGTTTTTAGATTAGTTATGAAAACTTCCCTACCTTCCACTTCCTTCTCTGCTTGCCTTCTTCATTTCCCCAAAAGTGATGGGCAGTATTTAATTATGTAGAATGTGCAGTCTGGTAAGAAGAGCCAGGTTTGGACTTTCCTTAAAGATAATGATGTGAAGTCAGAATTTTGTAAGCTTTTTTACTTATAAATATGTGCTTGCATTTGGGCAGCGAACCTAACTGTTCTGACTGGAAGGTTAATTTTGAGTTCTCATACCCTCAGCCCCTCATGCTATATTGAGGATTAAACACAGCCTTTTCTCTGAGCTACATCCCCAGCCTTTTTTTTTTTTTTTTTTTTTTTTTAGACAGGGCCTCACTAACTTGCACAAACTGACCTGGAACTTCCAGTCTCCCTGCCTCAGCATACCACAGTGCTGGATTATGGGCATGTACCACCATGCTCAGTTTGAACATTATTGTTGAAGGACAAAATTGCAACAGTTTGGTCAAAAATCTTAATTAACTTTCTCATTCTATAATTGGACATCACTTTATTTCGTAAAATAAATGTCCCCAGCCGGGCATGGTAGCTTGCACTCGTAATCCCAGCACTCGGGAGGCAGAGGCTGGAGGATTGCTGAGTTTGAGGCTTACCTGAGCTACATAGTGAGCTCAGAGCCAGCCTGAACTACAAAGCGAGACCCTGTCTTTAAAAAAAAAAAAAAAAATGATCCCCATGAACCAAACAAAGTAAGTTTCAAAGACAAAACAGGCTAAAGCTTGGCATTGTTGTGCAGTAAAACATCACAGTTTTGAGCCCAGCCTGGACAAATTAGTGGTTTAGTGAGACCCTGTCTCAAAATAAAGCCTAGAAATAGAAGTAAGTCAGTGGGAAGACCCTAGATTCAATCCCCTGTACTAAAAAGAAAAAAGCTGAAGAAAGCAGAAACAAAAAGTAGAAGGGTCACTTCAGAGTTGTTTTCTTTGTAAGGCAGGACAGGAAAAGAAAACAATAGGAAACAGTCTTAATTGGGTAATATAAGTTACTTTAGGTTGGTTTTATTGCAAAAGTATTAAAGCAGAGGGATTTGGTGATCATGCCAATTGAAGCTGCTTTATAGGAGTTTTGGCTGTGACCTCTAATCCTGATTGAAGGTCAGATGATGCAGATTAATGATACAGACTTCAACATGGGTGACTCTGTTTTATTAGTATGATCTGCTGAGGCCCTATGTGGAAGTTTTGTATAAAATAGTGACTTCCTGTAATTTCTGTTTAATACCATGTTTATTGAGTAAATCTGATTTAACTTTTTTTTTCTTTTGGAATAGTAGTGTTCTTTGACAGTGCCAGAGATTAAACCAGAGGCCTCTCACTTGCTAGGCAAACATGCTACAGCTGAGCTACACACTCCATCCCCTGATCAAACATATTTAGCATCTTTTGAAAAAAACCTTATGGAAAGGTAATATCCCCATCACATAGGAGAAAAAAAGCAGGCTTGACTCAAGCAAGTGGGTGGCCTGGTAGTCTTTCTGAGCCTAGGTCTTAGATCTTATGAGTGGTTGCCCTCTTGACTAGGTGTTGGTAGACCCTGAGGAGAAATAGGCAAATCTTTTGCCCATTAGTGTTCTGCCCCTATGGCTTCTATCTGTCCCTGAGGAGTAATTGTTGATAACTTGATTCCCATCAATTAATTTTTATCAGTTAATAGATAATTTAAGTTTCACAAGTGAGTTCTTAATAGTAAGAAACAGAAAAAACAGATAAAACACTGTAACCTGTTTGTTATAGTGATAGAACAAAGCTGGTGGCCAGGGTTGCTATCGTCTCTCACAGAAGACCAGATGATCGGAAATGACAGACACTTGGGATATGGTCAAGAAAGACATCATTGGTGAATGCCTTTGCCTGCCTACCAAGTGAGGTGAAACTGAACTGGCAATATTGATTGTACTGGCCTGTTGTGAGAGACAGGTTAGCCAGCCAGGTCCTAATCCATGAATGAAGACCGCTGTCTAGAAAGGCGATGTTCTGTGACAGTGACACATTTTTAAGCTCTCAGTGATGACAGCCAGCTGCACCACTTGTGCCTTAGTTTTGCCATTATGGTTCTTAGGTGTCAAAGGACAGTGTCCCCTCAGTTCGGTTCTATAGTTTCCTTATTTGTATGTGAAATGTGAAAGGACTTAGGAAGGAGTCTGTTCCAGAATCTTTTAATATTTGAATTTTTAGAAAGAACTACTCAGATGATACAAAAATAACAGCGAGTGCTCACAGGCTCTTCTGTGTTGGGAACTGTCAAAGCTTTTGTGGTTGTGGACATAGTCCACACAGTCACAGCAGTCTCCTGAGGGAAGTGTTACCTCCATTTTACAGCTGATAGGTTGTACGATGTGACCACTTCCCAGCCACTAACTCACCCTTCAGAGCATTGTCCTTAACGACTAGTCAGCCCAAAAAGAGGCCTCTGCTGCCCTGGGTTCCTCCTCATTTCTTAGTGTCTCCCTCCTAATACCAGTGCCTGCCAAAACCCAGAAATCCCTAGGCTATCCTGTGATTCCCACTTGTGTTGTTGCTGCAGCTGTGTGAATGGGTTTTTGGTTTTTTGTTTTTTGAGACAGGGTCTCGCTTTGTAGTTCAAGCTGGCCCTGAGCTCACTATGTAGCTCAGGCAAGACTTGAACTCAGCAGTCCTCCTGTCTCTGCCTCCTGAGTACTGGGATTACAAGAGTAAGCCACCAAGCCCAGCATTGTGGTATGTGGTACTGATTGCTGGTGGGTATGAGTCACCACGCCTGATATTGTATATAATTAACCGGGATTGAACTGGGGACCTTGTGCTTGCTAGGCAGGCACGGAAACGATTGAACTAAATATCTGACCCAGTGTGGGTGTTTTTTTTTTTTAATTGAATTATTTATTGGTACAATTTATAAACATCTCACAATCACATATAACATCAGGGAATTTGTACCAGTATATGACACAAGTTAATTCTCAGTTTTACCCATATCACTACCCACCCACACCTCCCCACCCCCTTTATATATACTTTTATTTTCTTTCTGAATCATATTGATTCCTTCCCCTCATTACATTCCCACACCAAATTGTGGGTGTTTTTTTATGGAGGCTGAGGCCCTGGGTTCTGTCCACTGTCCTCCAGAAGGTGTGTGGATGACCCTGAGTAGAGCCCTGTGCAAGTGAGCACATACGGGGACGGAAGGTAGACCAGAGACCATCTGGCTTTCTCTGTAGTTACTGTGACAGAAATAAAAATCACATCTAGAAGTGACCATTGTAAATAATGCCCAATTGAAAGTTTGTGTTTATTTTAAAGATGTAACCAAACCTTGATCCTAGTCTCTAAACCATCTTTTCACTAGCATGATCCATTATGATCTTCCCAAGTTAATAGTTGAACTTGATTTCAGTATCTACATTTCCTTAATCAACTGATTATATACAAATTAATATTTATGGCAGTATAAGAACCTAAGAGAGAAAACTAGAGCATGCTAGAGCTGGAAACCAGGGCCTTTCTGTGCTAGACAAGTGCTTTACCACTGAATCAACGTTAATGTTTTCATCCGTGCCATGATAATATTATAATATAGCAATGAACTGAAGATGTTGTATGGTTCAGAGGTCAGCATAATTGCTCCTCAGATAGTAAACTGACACCACACAGCCAAGGTAGAAAAAGAAGAGATGCATTTCTAGGGTGGCAGGTTAATTTGGCATTTCTTGACTATTTCAGATTTGGTATGTTATTACCATGAAAATCCATATGGAAAGGATCAGTCTATACTATTACTCCTCCAAATTTCTGCTAGGACACATTATGGATGGGAACCAAAGAAAAGGCCCTGATCTAAAAGTATAGTTTGACACTTTATTGGGAATATTTGTTACCTTAAGGTAGTTGTTTTATTATTCATTACTGTTCCTGCTAAACAGAGAGCAGTCTCTAAGACCCTTTTCTTTTGGACCCTGTTTTCATTTACCATAAGCCACACCCAGAGGAGCCTCTGGAAGGATTTTTTTCCCTCCACTATTTATAACATTGACCATTGTCACTTGAGCAAAGCCTTCCCATTCTCCAAATATCAGTAATTAGATTAGAGGGTGGTCTCACTGTGGTGTGATTTAGATACAGAGATCCTGTGATAAAACGTTGATGTTTGTATCTAGATATTACCTTACCTTGGTTCACCAGCATTTTGAGGTGACTAATCTGTGAGCGTGGAGTAGAATTAACAGTGATGTCAGAACACTGAAGTGCAGTTATATTGATAAAGAAACGTAGCTTTTGTCTTACATAGATTTGCTTTTGAACAAAAATATCCAGGAAGAATGTAAATCAGTTTATACTTTAAACCCGTTTAAAGAAATACTGTGAAAATTATCCCCAGTTGACTCTCTCTGGCAGGTCTTTTTTATGTTCCATATCTGTTTTGCTTAGAGTGTATGTATAAAAACAGGATCCAGGTGGGAACAAGGCTTGCTCAGGACAGGAGGGGGCCTGTATGTAGGTCAGCTGTCTGTGCTGGGAGTTGAGGGCAGGCAAGTGTCCAGTGCATGTTGTCCCCTTGATTCAGAACATGAGTCTTCTTGGGCTTCTTGTAACATGACCCTCTTGCTTTTGTGCTAGATTGAACGGTTGGAAGTAAGCACCCTTGCCCAAGCTTCCAGTGCGGTAGCCTCCAGCACTGATGGCAGCATCCACACTGAACCTGCAGATAGCATCCCTGACCCTCAGCGCACGAAGGCAGCCATTGCTCACCTGCAGCAGAAGATCCTAAAGCTTACAGAGCAGATCAAGATTGCACAGACAGCCCGGGACGACAACGTCGCTGAGTACTTGAAGCTCGCCAACAGCGCTGACAAGCAGCAGGCCGCACGCATCAAGCAGGTCTTTGAGAAGAAGAACCAGAAGTCTGCCCAGACTATCCTCCAGCTGCAGAAGAAGCTCGAACACTACCACCGGAAGCTGCGAGAGGTAGAACAGAATGGGATCCCCCGACAGCCGAAGGACGTCTTCAGGGACATGCACCAGGGCCTGAAGGACGTGGGAGCCAAGGTGACTGGCTTCAGTGAAGGTGTGGTGGACAGTGTCAAAGGTGGCTTCTCCAGTTTCTCCCAGGCCACCCACTCGGCAGCAGGGGCTGTGGTCTCCAAGCCCAGGGAGATTGCCTCACTGATTCGGAATAAATTTGGTAGTGCAGACAACATCCCTAACCTGAAGGACTCTCTGGAGGAAGGCCAAGTGGAAGATGGGGCCAAGGTTTTGGGGGTGATTTCAAACTTTCAGTCAAGCCCAAAATATGGTAGTGAGGAAGACTGCTCTAGTGCCACATCAGGCTCTGTGGGAGCCAACAGCACCACAGGGGGCATAGCTGTGGGGGCATCCAGCTCTAAAACTAACACCCTCGACATGCAGAGCTCGGGGTTTGATGCACTGCTCCATGAGATCCAGGAGATCCGTGATACCCAGGCCAGACTGGAGGAGTCCTTCGAGACCCTCAAGGAGCACTACCAGAGGGACTACTCTTTAATAATGCAGACCCTCCAGGAGGAGCGCTACAGGTGAGTGCCATGGGTGAACCTCTGAATCCATGTTTGGGTTTCCTTCCCTTTAGATATAGGAACATGGCTTTAGACAGTCTTTATCTATCTCTAGAGTATGCAGAGCACTTTACTTATGTCATATGACATCCACATTCAGTTTTTGTTTTGTAAAAAGCTAAATAAAGGCATAGCAACCAAGTGACTCTGAGACCCACATACCAATGAGGTATCTTCCACCTCTTCTGTCACCATTCCCTTTAAGACTATAAAGGAAAACCCAGACTTTCTACAGTAACCCTCTGCTTACTACAGAACCACAAAGTCACTGCAGCCTGTAACCATGCTGCACAGAGTTCAAAAGTTCTAATTATCGGGCCGGAGGGTTAGCTCAGTGGTTCCGGTGCCTGCCTCACAAGCGCAAGGTCCTGAGTTCAATCCCCAGTGACCACATACAATACTGGGTGTGGAGACTCACGCCCACCAGCAATCAGTACCACATACCACAGTGCCAGGCATGGTGGCTCATGCCTGTAATCCCAGCACTCAGGAGGCAGAGACAGGAGGATTGCTGAGTTCGAGGCTTGCCTGGGCTACATAGTGAGCTCAGAGCCAGCCTGAACTACAAAGCGAGACCCTGTCTCAAAAAAAAAAAAAAAGTTCTAATTATCAGAAATATGTAGATATCAGAAGTAGTGGCATGTGCCTGTAACCCCAGCTGCTTGGGTGGCAGAGGCTGGTGGATGAAGAGTTCAAGCCAAGCCTGGGCAACATAGCAAGACCGTATCTCCTCCCTCCCCCCTCAAAAAATAAAATTTTGTAGATATCAAAGATACAGCCAGCCAAAATGTAATGAATTATGTAGATATTTGGCCTTACACATATCTGGGCAATTGAAAGATTAGACTGCAAATAAATCCAGATAAGTATATCTGTTACTTTTACTGTGCATTGGCAAATGTTTGAATGGGGAGGAAACAAAAATGAGAAATGAGCACAAAATGGCTCTGCAGAGCTGGAAAATTCTCAAAGGGTTGAATGCTATTGAGTCACCATTTGTGCCAGAGGTTGGAGCTGGTCTTTTGGGGTTTTTCTATCTTGTGCTATGGAAAAGCCAGGGTCTCAGTCTGATGACCATGTACTCTATGCTGAGCCACATCTCCAGCCTGGTGGCACCATCTAGATTTTGCATCACACTCTGTATTCACAGGACACCACTCCTAGTTGCTCTCCAAATGTATGTCCTCCTCATTCCTTCAGGTGCAGACAGAAGTAATGTCACACCCAGACTTTATGATGCACACCAGGTGGCAGGCGCTGCAGATGCTGCAAACCTGCAGACTGGGTCTTCCACCCAGGCTTGGGTGGGTGGCCTGGTTCTAGCTCTGTCCATGTTGTGAAGCAGAAGGGACACTCACACTTCTGCTGTGCTATTGTGGGCTAAAACTCTCTTCAGGCCCCTTTCACCTTTTAAAATAAGCTGTTTTGTTTAGTTTTGTCTTGCAGCTCTGGGGACTGAACCCAGATAAGTCCTGTACCAGTAAGCTATGCCTTGTTATTTATGTTTTGAAACAGGCAGGGAGGGTCTCATTAAATTCTCCAGGCTGGGGCCAGAGGGTTAGCTCAGTGGTTCTGGCACCTGCCTCACAAGCGCAAGGTCCTGAGTTCGATCCCCGGTAACCACATACAATGCTGGGCGTGAAGACTCAAGCCCACCAGCCATCAATACCATATACCACAGTGCTGGGCGTGGTGGCACACGTCTGTAATCCCAGCACTCGGGAGGCAGAGACCGGAGGATTGCTGAGCTCGAGGTTTGCCTGGACTATATAGTGAGCTCAGAGCCAGCCTGAACTACAAAGCAAGACCCTGTCTCAAAAAAAAAAAAAAAATTCTCTAGGCTGGCCGTGAACTTGGGATCCTCCTATCTTCAGCCTACCTAGTAGTTGGGATTATAGGAACATGCCACCTCACTCTGTGCAAATGTTATGTTTTTAGAAGTCTGCTTTTATAATGTAACCACAGGACCTGCAATAAGTTGTTCTCATGTATCACCCAGCTCTGAGGAGAGCTGAAGCAGCACATGCTTTTAAGGTGGCAAAAATGCTAATCAATAGTCCCACCCTTCCATGCCACCTTACACATTAAGGGAAGAGAAAAGAGAAACAAGTGTAAGACAAAAAGTCCTAACATAGATAGGGAGGATAATATGGGTACTCATTTTCTTTCAGTGTTTTTTTCTCCAAAATACTGAGAAGGCAAAGTCTAGAGCAGTGAATGGACCTAGACACATGGTCCTTCATACCATATTGACCCAAACCCCAGATTCAAGTCCCTGTTGTGTTGCTTACTAACCCTGAAACCCAGGCAAGTCTCTCAACATGTAAAGCAGTGATGGGAAAGCTTCTAGCACTTTTAATGATACAAACAGGTGGCTGCAGCACATGTGGCATAGGTTCACCACTCTAGAGTCCCGGTTTCCTCATCTCTAACATAGGAACACTACCAGTCCTACGCAGGATGTGACAATGGATGAAATAGTTTATGCACAACACCTAGTTCAGTGCCAGTCCATATAGTGCTCCATTGATATCAGGAAGCAGCTATTATTTCCCTCTTCCCTCTCAACTTTAAGACCTGAGTGGACCTCAGTCTGCTGTTGTTTAAAAATAAAAAAGAACCTACTGGATGTGGTGGTACACACCTGTAATCCCAGCACTCAGGATGCCGACCCAGAAGGATCATTGGAAGTTTGAGGCCAGCCTGGGCTACATAGTGAGACCCTGTCTCAAAAATACTAAAAATTTTTTAAAACACTCTTTTTTTTTTTTTTTTACTTAGACTGAATAGCAGAACATTCCAGTTTTTAACTTTTGCAAAGCTTAAAATTCATGTAAAACTTGTCCTCAACACAAATGTAGGCTAATGTGAGGAGGCAGTCAGGAGAAAACACATCTCTCAGAGCTGACCTTTTGTGTCCACTTCAGACCGCTAGAGATGGGATGGGGCTTGAGCTCCTCCTTGTCACCCTCACCAGACTCTAGACCAAGCAGGCCTCCCCATCTGGTTCCTTGGAGCTCTCTTCTGTGGGTAATGGCTAATGTATGGAGTAAAGGGAGAATTTTTTTTTTTAAAATCTCTGAACTTTCTAAACAAGAAGTGAAACTCTTAGGCAAGAGAAGAACCTACTATGTGTGCAGGCTGTCTCATCTTGTCATCCTGTTTCAGCCTTCGAATGACTTTTCCTTGAAACAGAGTCACCAGGAATGCAAGAAATACAAACCTTTGTTTCCCCAAGAAAAACAGTGGAAAAGTCACAACTCATTTTTTTGCACCAAGAACTTTTTGCAAACTCATTTTTTGCACCAAGAATTCTGTAGAAAAAAAAGTAAAGAGATATCCCCCTCGGTTAGATCTCATATGTCCTTTTACACGGCAAGTATATTTGTCTAATTTTGTTGGTCTTTGAAGTTCTTTGTAAGTGAAATTTTTTCCACTTTCTCTTTTTCTGTTTCTTTTTCTTTTTTTTTTAAATTGAATTCTTTATTGGTACATTTTATAGACAGCTCACAATCACACTCAACATTGGGGAATTTGTACCAGTATATGACAAGAGTTAATTCTCATTTTTACCCATATCCCTACCCACCCCACAACCTCCTACCCCTTATATAAATGCACTTTCTTTTTCTTTTCAAATCATATTTATTCTTTCCCCTCCTTACTTTCCCCTTCCTTTTGAGTATTTCCTATGTCACAAAATCTATCATACTTTCTAGAACTCATTTACATCTACAGATTCTCATACCAGAGATAAGATACAGTATTTACGTATCTGTGATCTGTTTATTTCACTCGTTAGTGTGTCCTCACAGTGTGTCCATTTTTTTTTTCCTTTTTGATACAGGGTTCCACCATGCTGCTCAGGCTGAGTTCAAACTTATAGTCCTGCCTCAGCCTCCAGAATGCTGGGATTACAGGCATATGTCACATACTCAATTTTTTTTTTTTTTTTTTTGAGACAGGGTCTCGCTTTGTAGTTCAGGCTGGCTCTGAGCTCACTATGTAGCCCAGGCAAGCCTCAAACTCAGCAGTCCTCCTGTCTCTGCCTCCTGAGTGCTGGGATGACAGGCGTGAGCCACCACGCCTGGCACTGTGGTATGTGGTATTGATCGCTGGTGGGCGTGAGTCTCCACACCCAGCATTGTATGTGGTTACCAGGGATTGAACTCAGGACCTTGTGCTTGCGAGGCAGGCGCCGGAACCCCTGAGCTAACCCTCCGGCCCCTCAGGTTTTTTTTTCTCCATAAATTGAAGTCTGTTTTTAAGCTCCAAAACGCTTTATATTTTAAGCATTTTTGAAGAATTTTTCACTTACCATTTTTGTTTTGTTTTGTTTTGTTTTGTTTTGTTTTGTTTTGTTTTGTTTTGTTTTGTTTTGTTTTGTTTGAGACAGGGTCTCATGTAGCCCAGGATGGCCTCCAATTCTCAGTGTTCTTCCTAATTCAGCTTCCTGAGTGCTGGGATTACAGGCATGTGCCACCGTGCCCAACTCCACTGCCTTTTAAAGGTACACACTGGATCTGATCTGATTGAAGCACCACAGTATGATAGTGCCACCCTAGGGGAGTTCTCTGTAGTGGTCAGAAAGTGTGCTTAAGCTTTTTATAGTTCTTTTACCTTCTTTTTTATAGTCTGTTTTTTCTTCTTTCCATATCCACTTCAACATTATTAGTGAGCCACCTGTAGCACTCAGTCTATACTAATTCTTTTCCTTCTTTTTGGGGTGTTGTGCATGCTGGGCAGGTGCTGTACCACCAAGCCACACCCACCACCCTCATCCTCTTCTCTTTCAGGCATTGCCTTTTGTCTAGGAAAGAACTATGCCTGGAATGAGTGCCAAGCCGGTCAGTGCACTATAAATACTCCGGAGCTGTCATTTTAAACTCCCACTTTCATTCATTCCCTCCTCTCAGAGCTGCTGAGGGACTGTGCCCAGGTAGCTGCTTGGTGTGTGACATAGGCACAGTGGCACTCCCAGGTCCCCTGTGAGCGTGCACATACATTTGCTTGTTCTCATGACTGCCCCACTCTACAGAGGAGGCTCTGCAGCTGTGCAGATCACTCAGCAGAAAATAGTAAGTGAAGTTTCACACTTGCTGTTCTGACCCTGCCCAGTGTTCCTTTTATACCAGGACCAGTGGAGTGGTTGAAATGCTGACTTACTCCTGGCAGTGGGGCTAGGCCTTCCCAGGTCCAAGTAAGCACTTACTTAAAGTTGCATCGCTGTGTTTAATGTATTTCTAAAATTCTATCAATGTGCAAACTCTGGAAAGATCCTCACTTTGTCTCTACTGTCCACAGAGCCCTTTCTTCAGATCCCTGACCCTCTCCAGATACCTCCACCACTAAAGCTCAAGCCAGTCAGGCCCAGGAGCATCTGCAGGCTTAGATGGTGGGGCACAGGCTGAGGTGTAAGCTATAGGCTCTCATACCCCACACTGTGCCATGGCCGCCCCCACATTTCTTCAGCACTTAGCTGGTGGCCAGAGCTCAGTCTAGACCTGTCTTGGCCCTCAATTAGGAACTGGGTGACAATTAGTCTTTGAGCTGTAGAGGGCCCTGCACTAGGGAGGAACTGTGTCAGGGGAGCTAGACAGAGTTAGAAATTATTTAGTGGCAGATCTGTGCTGACCTCAAAAGGCTCAACATTCCACCCAAGTACTGCCATGGTTGGTAGTGGCAGCTTGCTACACAGTGCTTCTGAGGAAGAAGGGACCCTGGGGTACCTAGTCTCGTCTCATTCGTAGATGACCACACTGAAGCCCAGAAAGGTAAAGTGACTTTCACTAGGTCACACAGGAAGCTCATTTCACATATAATTTGCTCATAAAAACTGAACACTGGCCATGTTCTTGGTGGAAATAGTTAGAATGGGGTGCTGGCGAGAAATGCTCCTTGTGCCCAGGTGCCCTAAAAGACCCCAGTGCAGGACCCAAGTGGCCTTCTGTGCTCCTCGCAGGGAGTCTTGCAGCTGCTGCCTGGATATAATAGTGTCGTATCAAAAGCCTCTGTGTTGAGGGAACTGCTGTCCTTCAAGAGTCAGTGCCTGAGTATTTGTATTCCAAAGCCCAGGAATCTTGAAGCCAACACTGAGCCCTAGGAAGGCAATCCAGTTGGAGGCCCCACCATGAGTGGCCCTCACGTGAAGGAGCAGGCCACAGCCAGGTGACCTGGTTAGGCTAGGCAGGTGGTGTCTGGCATCATCGTACTTGACTGTAGGTCACAAGGCACAAGTCAGAAGTACACTCAGAGACAGCTGACTTTCCCCAGGTCCACTAAAAGTGGGTCTAGGACTGTCTAAGAATAAGTAGGTAAAACCACAGCCAGGAGGTTCTCTTATGAAGGGCAAGATTCTGAGACATTCTTTAAGCTCTTTCCAGGTTAATCACTAGATAGGGAAGGGAAGGGAGGGAAAAACAATTTATTAATTCCCAATAACTTATCAGCCTGGACAAGCTTAACTATGCTTTTTATTCCAACACTACTTGAGCTGTGTGGCCTTAGGTAAGTGAGGGAACTCATGTGAGCCTCAGTTTCTTCCTCAGTGAAAACAGGGCAGTGATGTTCCTTCACAGGAGTGTGGCCATCAGTGAAAGTGATCACTGCAGGTTTGATCTCCATGGCCACCCAACCCTGCAATGACTGGAGTAGAAGCTCAAGATGGGGTGCTGCACAGTGATACATGTATTTACCATGTGGGCCCTAGTCTCAGCCCCCAAGGAGACAGAGGAACTGTGGAGTAGAAGCTCCCTACATCCCCTTCTCTCCATGCTCTCCACAATACACAGAGGTCTGGGGTGTGCTGGATGCTAGAGAGATGCTCATAGGTCTCCACCTTGCCCAGAGTCCCTGATAGGTTTTATTTATTCACTGGATTCCTTGGTTATCTGTTGCTTCTTGTCTTCAGGATCCTGTACTGCCGACCCTTGAGGTCTTGAGAGCACTGATCCTGAGCCTTTTCACTTTTCATTGAAAGCCATGTTAAGTGTTGCCTTGCTGTTTTCAGGCTTCAACACAAAGAAGCCAAGGGAAAAGCCACTTTCCCCAAGTTAGCTAGGAGTCCGTTGGGGATCCCACCCTGTCCCTGGTTCCATCACACCTTGGCAGAGCCCCCGCAAGCCTGCACATGCCGTTGGGACATGGCAGTCATATATAGCTGCTTGTGAGAACCACCCCTAGGACTGGTTCTTCCTGCTGTGACCAGGGCTCGTCCTGCAGGTTTCTCAAGCCCATCCTGCACTGGTGACCTGCCTCTGACCTGCTGCCTGGCAAGGGAAGTGCAGTAGAGCCATGCTCACATTTAGTTCTGCTGGTGGGCGCATTCCCAGTGTTTGCCTTAACCCACCTGTTCACTCAACAGGAATTCAACCAGGAGGCTTTGGCTCCTTCCATCAAGGAAGCGGTTGGTGCTGCCCAGTGCACTGACTGAAGCACTTTCCCAAGATCAGTACTCACTAGGAACAGAGTTTGAAAATGTTCACTTCCTTGTGGAGGAAAAGGTTTTCTTTCCAGTAGAGGATGATATAATCTGGTAGAGGGGCAGGGTTGGAACTTTAAGGCTTTCTTTCTGCTAAAAGTCATGCTCAGGTCACCCTTGCATCTTCCAGGTGGAATTGCATGCATGTGGTTACAATGTGCCAACCAAAGTCATTGGGGTACTTGAGCCTAGCCTCATCCCTACCCTCTATGTCCAGAAAACTCCATTTGGCATCTGTAAAGAAGCTGAAACTCCCTAAAAGGGAGTTCTGAGCCATACCTGGCTGGCAAGAGCAAGGTCCTGAGTTTAGTCTTCGGCACAAAAAAAAAAAAAAAAGGAAGAGGGCATTCTGGGCTTTAAAAATTCATGTTTCGGGTCTGGGGATTTGGTTCAAGTGGTACTGCACCAACCTTGGACACACAAGGGCCCAAATTCGATCCCTGGTACCACAAAAAAAAAAAAAAATTCACATATTTCTAGGCATGGTAGCACAAGCCTATAACCTCAGTACTCAGGAAGCTGAAGCAGAAGGATCAGAGCAAGCCAGCCTGGGCTACATAATAAGTTCAAAACCAACCCCAAATATAGGGAAACCCTCCCTCAAAACAAAGCTCATGTATGAAGTAGGCTTGATGGGTCACACCTAAAATACCAACACTCTGGGAGCCTGAGTCAGGAGGATCACAAATTCAAGTCCAGTCTGACTTGGTGATTTTTCTCAAACTAAAAGGGGCTAAGCAAGAAGGCCCTGTTTTCATTCCCCTGTACTGTGTAAACATAATTTGTACTCACTTGTGAAAGGTTGTATCCAACTTGCCTTCCCTTCCCCTACCCTCTGGCTTGGTGTTAATATTTAATAGAGTACCTGGTTTCTCTGTTTTAGAATTTAGAATGGAGGTGAACACTGGTAAGTGAAGCAAAAGTCTAATATTAGTAATGGGGGTAGTGGGAGTCAGTGGGAGTGAAAGTAGAGTATTCTCTCCCCTTTGTTGTTTAGATTTTGTGCTTTATTATTAGTGGAGAAAAAAATTTAAGACAACTGTGAAACAAATCTGAAAACCAGGAGATATGAATAAGTGATTCACATCCTTAGTACAGGGAATGGTGGCCTCATTGTGTGAGTGAGAGAGAGAGAGAGAGAGAGAGAGAGAGAGAGAGAGAGTGTGTGTGTGTGTGTGTGTGTGTGTGTGTGTGTGTACTGGGGATTGAACCCAGGCCTTTGCACTGGGCTACAGCCCCACCTTGTTTTTATTTTTTAAGGCAGGGTTTCACTAAGTCACTAGGTTACCCAGGCTGAACTTGAACTTGCTGTCTTCCTGCCTCAGCCTTCCAGAGCCCAGTAATCATAGCCACATCTGACTTTTTTGGGTTTTTTAGCACTGGAGATTGGCCCTGTCATTGAGCTGCATCCCTAGCCCTGTTTAAAATTTTGAAACAGGGTCTCACTAAATTACCCAGGCTGAGGTCCTACATCATCCTCCCACAGTACTAGGATTATAGGTATCCACTACCACACCTGTCTGCCTCTTCTTTCTTTTCTTTTCCCTTTAAAATTGAAGCACCTCCCAGGGAAGAAAGAGATATAGATCCATGTAGAAATAGCTGCATAAATCTTCCTCCTCCTTTAGAGGCAGATGCTACACATAAAAAGGATGTAGGAAGGGTGGTTAGCCTTGTTATTAGTGGTGTGCTCTTTTGATGTTTTGAAAATTAGGATAATTAAGTAAATTAGATGGAACCCTACACTTGTCTCCCACACGTTCTCCTCCACCCTAAACACTACACATTCCTACTGGGTCCTGCATGACAGGCAACCTGTTTTCAGACCAGAGTTTCACATGTGGGTTCCCTAGGGTCTCTCTAAGATTGCAACCCTGAACAAATGCTAGTGCTAAGTGTGAGCAGGTTTGTGCTTCCCACATATGGTCTGTGTGCTTATAAAGATAGCTGAGAAGCAAGGCACAGAGAACAGAGAAGGGACAGTATCTGTTTTTATTCCAGTACCAGGGACCGAACTCAGGACATTGCACTTGCAAGGCAGGCATGGTTCCACTGAGCTAAATCTCTGGCCCTGGGATAGTGTCTTTATAATGGCAGACAGAATTCTTCAGGGTACAAGGGCCAGCCCAAAAGGTCTTCATTCCAAGATGCCCAGGGCCTTTGGCCAAACCCTAATTTACCTTTTGCTTTCTTGGTCTCTTCTGCTTCCTGCTGGTTGAGAGCACTCAGTGTGGTAACTCAAACAGTCATTTGTGTGATTGTGGTAGGATTTCAGGTATGTAATAAGAGTTGCAGCCAGACATGATGGTGCACACCTGAAATCCCAACACTCAAGAGGCTGAGACAGAAGGATCACTGAGTTCAAGGTCACCCCAGGCTACATAGTGAGTTTAACTACATAGTAAACTACATAGTGAGACCCTCTCTCAGAAAAGCAAAAAAATAATAACACCTACAGCTTTTCTTCCAGAATAGCTTCATTTTCCAGGTAATTCTTATGGCTCAGAGAGAAATAAAGGCCAGTAGTTCCTAGTTGATCATGTCACTTGGCCCTGTCGTGGATCTTCTTTCCCTTGAATTCTGTAGTTTGCATACTACCTTAAGCAGTCTCTTAACCTGCTTGCTTCATGTGCTGAAAAATGAAGTTCATACAACTCACTCAGCTGCCACTGTGCTAACTGCTTGCTAATGCAGTATTATGTCTGGTAGCACTAACTATATCTTCTCATTTGGGAAGTCTCTCAGTTGGAAGAGATTTTTCTATTAATTTCTCCTGGACTTGATTTTCTACAGCTCACTCTGGGGAGTTTTGTGAGGCTGGTGTTGTGACAACACACACCTATCTTGCCAGTTGTGGCACATAAAGCAGGAGCACTATAAATATGAGACCACCCTGAGCAACTACAAAGACTCTGTCACAAAATTTTAAAAAGATTTGGGGACATGGCCCAGTGGTAAAGCAACCTGGGAATCAATCCTCAATATCACCACCTCCCAAAAAAGACCTTCCCTCCCATATGCAGAAGACACCTTCCTTCCCTTGCAACACCTTCCCTCCCACATGCAGAAGACATCCCTGAAAAAAAGAAGGTAGATAACACAGTCTCATGGGTTCAGAGGCCAGGGTAGAATGCTATGACACACTTGAGCCAGCGAGTCACAGGAACCTGGCTATTGTCTTTGTTGCCTCCCCAGTGGAATGAGCTTGAGCAGTAAACATGTGTCCAATAAGGCCACCATGTGATGTCACAGGGAAAGACCATAACACACAGCTTTCCAGTTAAAAGTGGGAATCCCTACCTGGCTTGTGGTCAGTGATGGTGGCACACATCCAGAATTTGCACACTCGGGCTGAGGCAGGAGAACTGTGAGTTTGAGGCCAGCCTGAGCTACATAGTGAGACCCTGTCTACAAAAATAAATAAAGTGGGGGCTGGAGGGTTAGCTCAGTGGTTCCGGCGCCTGCCTCGCAAGCACAAGGACCTGAGTTCGATCCCTGGTAACCACATATAATGCTGGGCGTGGAGACACACCCACCAACAATCAACACCGCATACCACAATGCCAGACGTGGTGGCTCACGCCTGTAATCCCAGCACTTGGGAGGCAGAGACAGGAGGATTGATGAGTTCGCGGCGGATTGCCTGGGCACCATAGTGAGCTCAGGGCCAGCCTGAACTACAAAGCGAGTCCCTGTCTCAAAAAGCGAAAGAGAGAGAGAGAGAGACAGAGAGAGAGACAGAGAGAGAGAGAGAGAGAGAGAGAGAGAGAAAGGGAAGGGAGTGGGGGAGGAAGGAAGGAGGAAGGAAGGAAGGAAGGAAGGAAGGAAGGAAGGAAGGAAGGAAGGAAGGAAGGAAGGAAGGAAGGAAGGAAGGAAGGAAGGAAGGAAGGAATCAGTGAAGAGTGGAGCCACAGAGCACTTGAGAATCGGTGGCAGCCATCAAAAAGACTGCTTGAACAGCCTTACTAAGAAATGTGAGGGTTTGGAGAGGGTCCCCAGGAAGTAATTACTCACTGTGTCAGGCATTTCTGTTATAGCTTCTGACACCTCACCCACCTTCACAATGGGACCTCTGGAGTCGTATTTCTTCACAGGTTAATGGGGTCACCCATGATCATGAGTGCAGAGCCTGGCCTTGAATATAACCCCGGGCCGAGCCATCATCAGGGAGACAGACTGCATAATGAAAGCACCTCTGTGTACCCATGAGCATAGGCTGGGAGGAGAGAGAACTAGAAAGCGTTTATACATGAGAAGGGCAGAGTAAATCTCCACAAACAACCTGACATGCTCATGCCCTGTGTGTCATCACCATTGGCTGCCCCAACCCTTCCATCTGCCCATTTCTGGGGATCAAATACGTCCCCCACACATGCTGGCCAAGTGCTGTGCCTTCTCCACCACAGCCCTTTTTAATTCTGAGACAGGCTCCTGGTAGGTTGCCGAGGCTGGTCTTGAACTTGTGATCTTCCTGCCTCAGCCTCTTGAATAGGTGGAATTATAAGTATGTGCCACTATGCTAGTCACTGTTGGCTTAGAGTAAGATTCACCAACACTGGAACAAGTGTCAAGGGCTCTTTCAAGTGCCCTGTGATTTATGTATGTCCATCATTAGTCTACACCGCTAGGCCCAGTGTTTCATAGCCTGCTTTTCATATCTTTTACACAATTACTGTTTCATATACTTCCCTCACCCTTCAGAATTATTATAATTATTATGTTGTACAGCTCTTTGATCTTTGACAAAGGACCCAAAACTACACCGGAGAAAAATAAACAATGCTGGGAAAAGTGGCTGCCCACATGCAGAAGATTAAGTTTACTTCCATATCTCTCACCATATACTAAACTAAAATCAAAGTAGATCAAAAATCTATACGTTAAACAATTTGCTGGAAGATAAAATAGGTACAACTGTTGAAGATATAGACATAGGCAAGGACTTTCTGAATAGAACCCCAGTGGCACAAGAAATAATACCAACATCAACAGAGTGAACTGGAAACCTACAGAATGGGAAAAGTTTTGCCAGTATAGCAGACAGAGAACAGACAAAGGACTACCATTAAGAATATATAAAGAACTCCAAAGAATTAGAAAATAAAAGACCCAATCAAAAAAGGGCAACAGAAATGAAAACTTCACAGCAGAAGTACAAATGACCAATAAATACATGAAAAAATGCTCACCATAGAAAGGCAAAACTACACTGTGATACCTTCTTAGCCCAGAAAGAATGGCTATCATCAAAGTATTTAATAATAAAAAATGCTGACAAGGATGTTGGTGTGAGAATGTCAACTAATACAGCCACTATAGAAATCAGTGTGAAGATTCCTTAAAAAACTGGAAGTAGAGGGCCGGAGGGTTAGCTCAGTGGTTCCGGCGCCGGCTTCACAAGCTCAAGGACCTGAGTTCGATCCCCAGTAACCACATATAATGCTGGGCGTGGAGACACGCCCACCAACAATCCACACCACATACCACAATGCTGGACGTGGTGGCTCACGCCTGTAATCCCAGCACTCGGGAGGCAGAGACGGGAGGATTGCTGAGTTCGCGGCGGCTTGCCTGGGCACCACAGTGAGCTCAGGTCCAGCCTGAACTACAAAGCGAGACCCTGTCTCCAAAAAGCAAAAAAAAAAAAACTGGAAGTAGAAATTCCATTTTACCCAGCTATACTCCATGTAGATATCTTCCCAGAAGAGTTAAAATCATATTACAAGAATACATGGCTGGAGGGTTAGCTCAGTGGTTCCAGCACCTGCCTCGCAAGCGCAAGGTCCTGAGTTCGATCCCCGGTAACCACATATAATGCTGGGCGTGGAGACACACCCACCAACAATCAACACCGCATACCACAATGCTGGACGTGGTGGCTCACGCCTGTCATCCCAGCACTCGGGAGGCAGAGACAGGAGGATTGCTGAGTTCGCGGCGGCTTGCCTGGGCACTATAGTGAGCTCAGGGCCAGCCTGAACTACAAAGCGAGACCCTGTCTCAAAAAGAATACAGGCATACCGATTTTTTTTTTTTTTTTGGTGGTGTTACTCGGGCTCTTGTGCTTCCAAGGTAGGTGTAGTACCACTTGAGCTAAATGCCCAGCGGGCATACCCATCTTTATAGTCTCACAATTTGTAATAGCTAGATCTTGGAAAGCATATATATGTGCATTACCAGATGAATGGGTAAGGGAAATTGCTACTTTCACATAATGGAGTACTATGCTTCCATAAAGAAAGATAAACTTGGGCCCGGTACTGTGCCTACCTTGGAAACACAGCTGCCCAAGTTCAATTGCCATACCACAAAAAATGAAAGAAAGATAAACTTAAGGCATTCATATTAAGTGAATACAACTTGAGAATACAATGTTAAGTGAAATAAGTGGAACACAAGTTCAAGTATCCCATGGTTTTTCTTATATAAGAAACACTGTATGTGTGTGTGTATACACAGATTTTATTGATTGTTTTCTTAGTTGTTGAAAAGAAAGTTTGTGTAATTACCTGTTTGTTTGGGGGATGGTTGGTTGGTTGTGATCAGACCTCACTATGTAGCCCAGGCTGGCCTCAAACTCATGGTGATCCTACTGCCCCAGTGCTTAGAGTACAAGTGCACCACCGCACATGGCCTCTTTGTTTCTTTTTGTAGCACTTGTTTTATTTTTTTCATAAAATCAGTCAGTATGTTATAAATCAGTATGATTTATTTTCATAAAAATCAGTCAGTATGTTTAAAAATGTACACATTTTTAAAGTGTTATATGAAAGATAAGAAGGGGTTTCTGACCAGAAAGAATTGCAGATTGAGGGCTAAAGGGTCTCTTCAGGCCACCACAAATCTTAATCTTAATGTGGAGACCTCTGTCTGGTGCCTCCCACCCAGAGAGCCCTCTCCTGGTCCCATAGCCCTGTACTCTCCTCCTCTTCCAGCTGCCATATCCCTTCATGCACAGACAGGGCTATTAGAAAGCTCCTTTCTAAGAGAGCAATTGAACCTATGTCAGTCACTTGGCTAGAATATGGTGAATGAATGGTGGTGGTCTCAAGTCTTTAAACAATATTCTGACTTTTCTAGATTCTTGCAGAGTATTGTCAGTGATGATAGAAGGCAAAGATGATGAGTCTTGCCTTTGAAAAAAATGCAGCATCTATAGTGCTGAGTTGAGGCCATCGCTGAAGACCTGGAACGTGACCCAAGTGGTTGTCACCACAGTGATTTCAGACAACAGAAACACCAATAATTGAAACAGTTGAGAAATAAGATGGTCCCTCCTAAAGGGAACCTGTAACTAAAACAGTATGATTTTTCTCTTTAAGGTTCCTGTATCACCAGGCTTATTTATATTACAAACTTAATACTAAATATTTTTCCCATTTATAAATTATATGAGGAACACAAAGGAATCAGATTTTTCTGTAATAAAACAAAGTTTCCACAATTGTTCTTCAGTTGCAAAGTCCTGTGATCTGGCTCATGGTGAGGCCTAAGCTCTCATCCAGCAGTGTCCCACTGGACTCTTCCAAGCCTCATGACTGGGGAGCAGAAGGAACAGGGCTGCTCATGAGTGGAAGGATAGTGGGGACTTAGAAGTTGGCTTCCTTAAATGTTAGACTTCATGCTCAGAGCCCCGTGGCTAAAGACATCTGACATAAATCAAGGTGTCTGAGGGGCTGGGATTTAGCTCATTGGTTCCAGCACCTGCCTCACAAGCACAAAGTCCCCAGTTCAATCCCCCATACCACATAGCACAATGCCAGGCATTACTCACACCTGTAATTCCAGCACTCGGGAGGCAGAGGCAGCAGGATTGCTGTGAGTTCAAGGCCAACCTGGGCTATGTAGTGAGTTCAAGGTCAGCCTGTTGAGACCCCGTCTCAAAAACCTAAAAAAAAAAAAAAAAAAGTGCCTGAAATCCTACTTTAAAAAAAAAGAAAACTCCTTTCTAAAACTGAACTGATTGAAGCACAACTCCTGTGACCCTCATCCCTTCCCTCAGGAGCCACTTGTCCCTCCATGACCTCTGAATCTCGGATTCAGCATCAGTGGGATGAGTCCTTGACAAATTCTCACTGACTTGGCACCTGTTGGTATCATGGGGAACTCTGAGTGTTGGAGGCCTTTAAGTGTCCAGCCTTGTGCATGTGTAAAGATTAGCCACCTGCACTCTTAGATGAAGGTAACTACTCTTAGAGGCTGAGACAGGAGGATTACAAGTTCAAGCCTAGGCTGAAGAATTTAGTGACTTAAGGAGACCCTGTCTCATAAGAAAAAATATTAAAAGGGCTGAGCACATAGTTTAGTTTAATGAGCCTAAGTCCAGTCCCTAGCACCAATGCCCCAAAAAGAAAGGGTAAGCTGCTTTCTGTTCTCTATTCCTTTATCATCATCATCTTGGGTATGGACCCAGGAATAGACAGGCAGCATGAAGGCCCCGCCAGAGCTAACAGCTACTGCAGAGAATAGTCCTGGGCACTGTCCTGGCCAGGGTCACAGATGAGGGGAAGAAGCAGAGAGAGCCAGTTCAGGCTGCAGCTATACTCGGAAGTCCATGTTACAGTGACAATACAGAAAGCCACACCTGTACCTGTTTGAAGGTTTGCCTAGGCCCTGTAATTTCATATACTTACTAGGGATGATCAAAACATGTGAGCGGCCAGGCATGGTGGCTCACGCCTGTAATCCCAGCACTCGGGAGGCAGAGGCAGGAGGATTGCTGAGTTCGAGGCTTGCCTGGGCTACATAGTGAGCTCAGGGCCAGCCTGGACTACAAAGCGAGATCCTGTCTCAAAAAAAAAAAAAAAAAAAAATGTGAGCAATGGTTGCATTTTTTAAAAGGTACTACAGCAAAAGAAATGTCTCCTCTAACCCCTCGCTTCAAACACACTTACCTCACTGTGGTTGCAATGAATCCCTCTTGCTTTGAACACACTCATTCCAGTGTTCTTGACACTTTCTAAAGTAGCTGTGGAAGTCTTCCTCTTTCATGAGTGTCTTTATAGTATGTGATCAAAACTCCAGTGAATGCTGCTGCCAGCCACCATGGAAAGGCAGGCTCATAAAAGCTGTGTCTGGACCCATACAGCTTCTGGCCCTTCCCCAGTAAAAATGGCCCTGAAAGAAATATCTTATAGGGATTCAGAACATCAGGAAGCCACAGCAGTGTAACTGGAGAGACTCAGGAAAGAAGACTTCTGAGCTGCTGCAGTACATGGCAAGGGCAATGGGCTAAGTGTGTTCAGAGGAGGAAAGTTAATGAAAGTTGTATCTTTTGCTGTGGTAAGTTCATTCTCTGAATGTTTTGATCATACCTTGTATACCTACTTGAAAAGCGAAATTGGTTAGTTTTTCCAGTACTAGGATTGAACTCTGGGCCTTGCTCTTTGTTACTTTTCACTGCAGGGTGCTTTCAACCCTGAGCTTCACCCCAGTGAGACCAACACTCAGAAAGTCTCAAGGCCCTCTGTGGTGAATAGAGGGCTCAGACATTGTCACATACTCTGCAGTCTGTGGCACTGAGGTGGGACACTCCCAGAAGTACAATATGATAGTGCAGTCTCCCAGCACCTGGGGGAGATGGGATCGAGAGATGCTCTGTTTCCGAGCCAGTGGCCTGGACAGCAAACAGAAAGCAGAGGCACAGGGAACATTGTCCTGGGCACCAGGGAGGGTGGTAGGAAGCAGGAGCAAGAGTGTATGAGGGACAGGCGATGTGGATTCCTACTAAGGATGGCAGAGAACTAATCAAACAGGATTTAGTAGCAGTAGAAAGGGTCAGGCTGTGTCCCAACCCTTTCTTACAATTTTTATATTAAGGAAGTCCCACCAAGCCCCATTTACTCAGGCTGTGCTCAAACTTGAAGTCCTCCTGCCTCTGCTTGCCAGAATCCTGGGATTACAGGCCTTACCACCATACCTGCTGACTTTGTAGGTTTTTAGTATGTGTACTGCTGGAATGAGCACTGACTTGCTGGATTTTTAAATCCTCGTTTCTTAAAGAGTGGAGTTAGTTGGGTGCAGTGAGCCTCTAATTGCAGCATTCTGGGAGGCTGAGGGAGGAGGATCACAAGTTCTAATTCTGTCTCAAAAAAGGTATGGGGAAGGATAAGGGAGTGTAGCTCAGTGTCATCTCTGAGTTTATCACCAGTGCCACACACACACACACACCACAGAGTGGAATTTAGGATAGAACATGAATGCTATAACAAAAATTACCTTAAACAGAGAAATTCTTTGTATTACTTAATAGTGTATATACTATAGGTGTGATCCAAAACAAGAGGAAAGGACAGGCTGGTGCTCGCTGTATGCATGTGTCGTGGTTCTTATGTCATATGGAGCCTGCTGGGCACACTCAGAGCTGGGGCCATGAGGTGGCAGCCAACCAGGGAAAGGGAGCCCTACTGGCATCCAGACCCCTGCACCAGGATAATTTCCTCTTCCCTCACTTCACCCTCCTTGAATTTCATGTCTTCGGGCTGCTGCTACCTGCTAAGCTTCTGTTTGGTCCCTAGAACTCCTCATAACCCCAGTCAGGCTGGCCTGGGCACCACTTCCAGGCAACCCACTTTGCCAGCCCTGACCCCCCTGCCACCCCTCAAACCCTGAGTAGGCTCACTATGGTCTGTCCTGCCTCCCCCAAAAGGCCTCCAGTCTCCTTCATCTGTGACATCCCTACCCTCTCTTTCTACTAGTCTCTGTACTAGTCCTGTGGACCTGTTCAGTCCACCAGGTCTCGACACCCAGTCCCCAGTCTGAGTTCCAGCTCAGTCAGACCTTGTGAGTGTGGGCTAGCATGACATGCAAGATGAGCAGATCTCCCTGTTCCTGGGGAGCCTCTCTCCCTTGAGTCTTCCTGTCTGTACTGGACCGTGGCCACTTGGGTATCTCTCCTGTCCTTGACATGCTGGCTGGCCCCATCTTGAGAACTTGCACTGTGTACAATGTTCTTCCTCCCACACCTCTGTGTTCCTTCTTCATCACATCCTCTGTTACTGCTACTCTAGTCTCAGCAAGAAAATCACCTTCCTGCCCCATCCCAGGACCACTGTGTTTAGGCACTCAGCCACCTCAGCCCATTGATGTTCCTGTTGGACTTCCCTGTACTTGAAGTCATCCTGGTTTCTACATCTCCATCCTGAAGATGGCGCCCAGTGTATGTATGTGTGTGCGTGCATGCATGTGCGCATGTGTGTGTGTGTGTGTGTATTGGTCACATTATCCAAGGATGGCCAACCTATGCTCTGGCTCTGTAGAGTCTGGAACACAGACACTGATGAGTGACCAACCAGGGGTGGATAGGCCACCCACAAGTGCAGGAGATTGGTTTCAACTCATGCGAAGTTTGCATTCCCAGTATGTGTCCCAGGATCTGGGTAGCACAAGGCTATGAGAAGCTCTGAATGTCACTGCAGACTCTGTGTGCTGGGAAGACTGGAAAGGCCGTGCTGCTGTGTGACTGGCTTTGTGATAAGCATGTCTGTCACCCAGGCTGCTCGGTTAATTTGTGCTTTTAGTGTTCTTTGCAGAATGGATGTGGAGGTTGGATAGAAATTGTACTAGGAGGGACACAGAGTGCATCAAATTGTGACTTCTCCCTTTGTAGATGTGAACGATTGGAAGAACAGCTAAATGACCTAACCGAACTCCACCAGAATGAAATCTTGAACTTGAAGCAGGAATTGGCCAGCATGGAAGAGAAAATTGCCTATCAGTCCTATGAACGGGCCCGAGACATCCAGGTGAGTGTAAAGAATAAGGTTTCATAAAAACAAATACCAGAGGGCACAAAAGAAAAAGATAACAAGGGGAAAGTTGAGAGGGAATAGTCTCCAGCTAAGCATGTGCAAGCTGTGATGTGCCTTCCTTCCTGATGACTGAGGCACACTTTTCAGATATCTGTGCAGCTCTAGAGAGGTTTATCTGGCTGGGAGATGTGTCTGAATCACAGGAAACCAGAGAGTTCCACTGGCTACTTCCCATTTTCAGAGCTGTTCTAACCATCCTAAGGTCATTTCACTTTGCTCTTAGGTGGGCAATGGGGCTTCTGTCCCAGCTGCCAAATCTACGTCTCTAGCAGGCTCATTGTCATGAGACAGAAATGTTTCAGACCAACAGCCTGTCTTACCCCTTGGCAAAATGGAAAGTAGTTTTGTTTCTACCAAGAGGTCCATTTGAGGGATGGGACAATGTTTTCCTACAAAACCCTTGAAAGAACCTGGTCCAAAAGAAGGTCAGTGGCCTGGAAGCTCTGTGCAGTCACCGTAGCAGCTAACGGTGCCTTCTCTAGGCCTGGAGTGCTGTTTGGGCTTTACTCGGGCCTCCCCAGCTGGTTCTGGTTGGAGCAGAACCCAGATCACCTACTCAGGCTCACGTTACCTGCACCTGTCTCACCCCTGGGGAAGCAGGGCTACTGAAACCCAGGGCCAGTGCTGCAATATACACCAGGGACCTGGTCCCTGGGTAAACTCTGCATGAAGATCTTGGCTGTGAAGGTAGCAGACCCAGTGTGACGCTTGGTCTGTGTGTGAGCACCACTGAAGGGAGGTGTTCCCTCAGCAGTGAGGTGACTTCCCTCTCACTCATGTCAGGCACTGGCTGACTTATAAAACACGAGGCAGAGTATGCAGGGAGGCATGTTCAGAAGATACCTGTAGTGCAGTAATAGATTGAAAGAGTTGGAAACAACCTAAAGTCTCCAGGAAGGAACTTACTGAAACACACCCAAATTATAACGTGCTGGGTATTAGGTAAGAAGATGGGGGGATCTCTAAGTATTGGCCCAGAATGAGCTCCAAGACTTTATGTGTAGCAAAAAGTAAGTTGTGGGTGGGTTCCTACAGAGCACTGTTCCAGAGCATCAATCCCTTACCTCTATAGGTCCCTGGGGCTGAAGGTGGGCACGTGCCAGGCTGTATTTTCAAAAAAAAAAATTTATGTTTATGTTAAACAACTCTTGAGTGTCTTAGGTAACTGATTAAAAATTCAAACATCTAAGATCTTATCATTAAAATATGCTAGACAAATGGGCTGGGGATTTAGGTCAGTGGTTCTAGCATCTGCCTCACAAGCGCAGGGTCTGGAGTTCAGTCCATGGTACCACATACCACAGTGCCAGGCATGGTGGCTCATGCCTGTAATCCCAACACTCGGGAGGCAGAGGCAGGAGGATTGCTGGGTTCGAGGCTTGTCTGGGCTACATAGCTCAAAGCGAGACCCTGTCTCAAAAAAAAAAGTGCTAGTCAAAATAAATGAGGTTATCCAGCTTCCTGGAAGCACCCAGGGTGCGGGAGCAGGAGGTACCCACCTGGGGGAGTCCAACCAGCTGTGTGCTGGACAGCAGGCCAGACTTCCATCCTACCCTGTCCCATCTCGTCCTGTAGGAGGCCCTGGAGGCCTGCCAGACCCGCATCTCTAAGATGGAGCTGCAGCAGCAGCAGCAGCAGGTGGTGCAGCTGGAGGGGCTGGAGAGCGCCACCGCGCGCAACCTGCTGGGCAAGCTCATCAACATCCTCCTGGCTGTCATGGCAGTGCTCCTCGTCTTCGTGTCCACGGTAGCAAACTGCGTTGTACCACTCATGAAGACACGCAACAGGACGTTCAGCACTTTATTCCTTGTGGTTTTTGTTGCCTTTCTCTGGAAGCACTGGGACGCCCTCTTTGGCTACGTGGAGCGGTTCTTCTCACCCCCTAGATGATGCTGCCCAACACAGTGCTCCTACCGCCGTGCATGCGGAGAGCAAGACAGCAGCAGCGGAAGAGTTGAGTGAATCTGTTTACATTTAGAACAATGTTTTTTTCTTCAAGAGACACAATTGCAATAGTATTTTTTAGATTTTATCCAAGAAGTTTTTTGGGGCAAAAATCTTGGATCATTTTTATGTAGCATGATTTCCTTGGGATGCAAATCTTACACAGTCCTTTAACATGAACCCACAGACAGGGCACACTGAAGGGCATTCGGAACCATGGCTTGAAGGACTACACTCAGAACCCTGAGGAGACACGGAACTGGGTAGGACAGCAGTTAGGACACTCTCCTGCCTGGGCGCACTCCATGTCCAGGCTGACTACTGTGAAATCCAACCACATTCCAGGCCTGAATGCTTGGATCCAGGGTGGAAGGACACGTGCATTCCCTGGCTTCTCGCCCCAGTTGGCCACTGGTGCGAGCCCTGGACGCCCACTCACTGGTGAACATGGGCCCTGACCCTGCCAGGAGTCATGACAGTGTCGTGCCCAGGGGGGCCCTGCACAGTCCCACAGCATTGTGAAGTAGCCCTCCAGATCCTTCATTTTAAGAAAAATCCCTTGGCCACACTTTGAAGGGTTTTTAATATATATATGTATATGTATATATATATATATATACATATACATATATATACATATATATATATGTATATATATATATATGTGTGTGTGTATAGTTACCAACTTAAAAACAAAAAAACCTGAACCGCATACTTGAAGAATGTAATACTCAAACTCTCAGTGCTTCCTTATGGTTTCTAATAGGATTTTTATTATTGTTATTATTATTATTATTGGGTTTTTTTGGAAAGGGTTGGGAGGGTCTTTTATTTTTCCTTTGAAATAAAGAAGTGCTGTTTTTAAATGAAGACGTGTGGGTATGTAAGTGTGCTGCCCGTCCTGTCCGGGACAGTTTAGGGAGAGCCTTACTGTCCATACTGCCCTCTGCTGCCCCTGGCTTGAAATGCAGCTTGCACTTCCTCGGCTGCTGCTGCTTTCTGAGGTCCTGCTGCCCCCACACCGCCACTTCTTGGGCATGGCTTGTTTGGGAGGCACGGGGTGTTCAGGGAAAGGGGGCTGTTTCCACAGACCAATGTGGTAGGACTGGGACCACTGCCCGGGTAAATCTTCCTCCAGTGACGTTGGGCTGGGAGTGTCTTTAGGAGAAATCAAGACTGTGTTGAGTCCTAAGTAATTCCTCGTATGCCCTTAATTTATTAACACCCCAAATTATCAAAACCAAAGTGACACGGCGTCTTCTGTCTGCATTCTGGCCCCAGCATCCTTAATCGCAAAGCTTTATTCTGTTTGCCTAAGAGGATCAACGGAAGGCAATTCTCCTGAAGAGCAGAGAAGGCACTGTTAGGTTAGAAGGACCCAGATTGTGAGTGTGAAGTGCTGCCAGCTTCCTCCTCATGGAGACAGATATACTAATCTAACCCTGCTCAGGGGACTCTTTATAGGCAGTTTAAGACATGAGCTGAGCCTTCTCCATTCCATTGTCTTCGTGGAACTTGTAGAGCTTATCTGGAGAGCCTGATTAGTCTTTCCTGTTAGCCGGTCTTGGGTCACAAGTACTGTTCCCTTGAAGCCCCGTGTGTAGCCATGTGAAATGCGGGGCACGCACTCTGCCTGCAGAGAGGAGCCAAGCACGCTTTGCCTGTTCCTCACACCTAGGTCTGGGACTAGGTCAGCTCCGGCCTGCCTGTCTGAAAGGCCAGCTGACAGGACAACTGCAGCCGCCTCAAGCTGAGGCAGGCTGACCTTCTCGGCTGGCATGTCGTCCCCGTAATCACATTGACGCTTAACTCAGGTACCCCAGTCCTCACCCATCACCTCACAGCACCCAGAGCAGGGACCACAGGGGTGTGATTTCTCTTTTTTAAAAGATTTCATGCCAAAACCAAATTACCCCCAAGTCTGTGTTTAACATGTTAACTTTGCCTGAAGATATTACAGTGACCATAGCAGAAGTGCCAGAGGGCACCCTGACCCTGTCAGTCCAGCAGTTTCTGCTTTAGTTTAATTGCTCAGAATAGAGTCAGAAAGGTGCTGTAGCTGCAGTCATGGTTTCGCCAGTGCAGAACCTTGGAGGCTTGTGCTTCCCCCGGAGCTCCTATGCTCACAGGCACTGCACAAGAGTCACCATGACATCAGGGTAATGGGGTTCCTGTTGCCGAAGGACAGTTTCTCTCTAAGGGAGATTTCACCTCTATAAAGCCTCCCAGAGCTGTCCCAGATAATCAGAGCTGATTCTCCTCTTCCTCGGGCTGTCTTGGGAAGGATGTGGGTACAGGTCAGGCACCGAGTGGCTTTCTCACTCTTGTCCCCCTGATCATTCACGAGGCCCAATTGTGGTCTATTTACTGCTCTCTGAACTCCTGTGTCTGTTTCCATGCCCATCCTTCCCACTGCCCAGCCCAGTTGCCTTTGAGTTTCTCTGCACTGTGGCTGTTCTTGGATTCTCCTGTCTGTTCATACCCTTTGATAACCTCACACTATGGTCCCCTACCTGCTCTGAGTGGGAACTTCTCATTTCATGCTTCTTCTCCTTAAAAAGACAGTGTGCATTCCTCTGAAATGAAGTATTGCTTGACTGTGCGTCTGTGTGGTGCCGAGCCAGGTGAGCAAGGCTGGCCATGTTGGGCTGGCTGGCTGGGCAGGCTGCACTTGTTCTGTGTGGTAATTGGGGAACCACTTAGTGTACCCCGCCAGCAAGAAAGGCTTCCTACTCCATTAGTTCCCCTCACTGTCCAGATGGAAACCTTCCATATCTCAGAGTAGATCTCTCTCCTGTCCCAGTGGGTGAGATTGACACCTAGGGGAGTTGGGGGGGGTCAAGCCTTCCTTGCTGGCCATAACCTGGTAAGGAGTGAACCATGGTGTGGTCCTGATGGCCTGTGGTTGTGTGTCTGACCCCATGCTCCACTGTGGTACAGCCAGAAAAAAGCTGGGCTCTAAATGAGTCCTCACAGGGAGCCACCCTTCAGCTTTGGGAAAAAAACATCCAGAACCAGAACCAACAGTAGAGTTGACACACTGGCAGAGACAAAGCATAGTCCCCCCACCATGAAACCTGGGATTTAGAATGTTACTCTGAGAATTAACATTTCTGTGTGTTGTGTATGCTAGAGCGCCCTCTGTAGGGACTGACTACTAGACTGTGTGTTTATCCAAGTGTGTACGAATAAAACTCACATGCACGAATTGAGAGTAAAGAAATGACACTTGTGAATGCGTGAACTTTAACACTGTAGTGGATAGATCTTAAGCTGCTAATTGTTGAGAGAGAATTAAATTTATGTTCTGTCTGGTTGCTGCCAGTTGTCAGCAGTGCTTTGACTGTACATACAAATGGAAATAAAGACCTCAGCTATTAACCTAGTGGTTGGACTTGGTTTATTTTGCTTCTTATTTTTGGACTTTCAGTGTATGATGGCAAGTATTTCATTCTGAAAACTTTCCATTTTTAAAAAAATGTGTGTGTGTGTGTGTGTGTTTATGTTGTATGTGCATGCACAGCATCTGGAAGCTATAACCAACCACCAGCTGGGACACTGTCACAGCCTTCCGGGTGGGCACTGTCCCATCACACCCTCAGTCTCCTATTCTCTGGAGAAACACTCAAGCAGCATCACCCAAATCCAGCATCTGTGATCCCAGGTGGGTATAACACCTGTCTACCCTTCCAAAACTGGTAGAAACATACCTGATGAACCATTTATTTAAGGTATATATACACACATGAAAAGTTATTATGTAGCCTAACTTTGTGTATGGCTTTGAAGTAGTCAACAGTGGTTGCTTTCTAGTTTTGTTTTGTTTTTTTTTAAATCAGTGGTGCTGAGTTTAGAGCCCACTTTTGCATATGGTGGGCAACTGCTCTGCCACTGAGCTATGTCCCAACCCTTTTGTTTTTTTACTTTGAGACTGGTCTCACTAAGCTGAGACTGGCCTCAGGTTTGCCTTTCTCCTGCCTTTGCTTACTGAGTAGCAGAGATTACAGGTGTGTGCCACCATGCCTGCCCCAGAAGCAGTAACATCTGGTAGGACTTCCTGATGAACTCAGGGAGCCCTCTGCAAGTCCAGAAGCTCTAAACCGGCCTGTGACAGGGACTTCCTGAGCCCTACAATGACTTGGCCCTACACTGCCCCAATGTGAGTGCCAGATGCAGGCCCAGCTGGCACACTTGCTCTTGTTTCTTACCTACAAACTAGTGAGATCATAGACTGATCCAACAGTGGGTGTTGTGAGAGCAGGCACACCTCTTGGGGAAGCTTTCAGAATGGCTATGGGGGGCTGAAGGTTTAGCTCAGTGGTTCCAGTGCCTGCCTAGCAAGCACAAGGGCCTTGGTTCAATCCCTGGTAACCACATACAACAATAATTTGGCATGGTGATTCACACCCACCAGGAATCCATACCACAGTGCAGGGCATGGTGGCTCAGGCCTATAATCCCAGCACTCAGGAGGCAGAGGCAGGAGGAGTGCTGTGAGTTCAACACTTGCCTGGGCTACATAGAGCTCAGGGCCAGCCTGAACTACAAAGCAAGATCCTGTCTCCAAAAAAAAAAAAAAAACAATGGCAATGGGAACAAGAGTCCTTCAGGTTCTTGAAGTAATAGGCCAGGTCTCCATGTATAGATGTTAAGGCTGTGTACTGTCCAGGCCTGAAGGGCATCACCGGCGGTACTGTGAACCCCACATGCTGGGGCTGTGTGGTGTATAAGGGTACACACAGCGACCCTTACGATGGGATGTATCATTGCAAAGGTTGCATTAAAAACAGAAATAAAAAGCTGGTAATCTGAAAAGCTATAGAAAACAGACTGAGGACTGCTGGCCACCCAGGAAGAAGACATCTTACCCCAAGGCCTGCAACT
Organism: Thryonomys swinderianus; assembly: GCA_004025085.1. Lineage (NCBI taxonomy): Eukaryota > Metazoa > Chordata > Mammalia > Rodentia > Thryonomyidae > Thryonomys > Thryonomys swinderianus. The sequence goes on from PVIC010000202.1 coordinate 54,618, forward strand.
CCTCAGACACAGGAACACTGCACACTTTAACGCAGTGGGGATGAGCACCCAACACCATGCAGTTAACCACCTCATGCTCTTAGTTGTGCAGGAATGGAAGCTGAGATTTGGTTAAGACCTTTGCCCAGAATTACTGTAGGAAATGGGAAATTAGTATAGCGGGAAGTAGGTCAATGCCACATAACAAGGGGAGGGTATTCATAATATGTGACTAAGAACACAAATCAGTAAGAAAAGAGCTGGTAGAAAAAGATCAGAGGTTATGAACAAAGTTTGGAGAAGAATAAATGGCCAGTAAGCACCCTAGGCAGGCCATAAGAAATAAGAACAGCCAGTTATGAATCTTTGCCATATGTGCTAAGCTGTGATTTTCATCTGATTACCCTCATGACCTATGGAAATGTCACATTACATAGTAGGGAGGGACAGAGATGAAGTGGGACTTCCATCTTTAGCTTCTGTAAAATATTCTCTAGAAAGACATTTGTGGGAGTTTTTGATGTATGAAAACTTTTTTTTTTTTTTTTTTTTTTTTGAGACAGGGTCTCGCTTTGTAGTTCAGGCTAGCTCTGAGCTCACTATGTAGCCCAGGCAAGCCTTGAACTCAGCAATCCTCCTGTCTCTGCCTCCTGAGTGCTGGGATTACAGGCATGAGCCACCACACCCGGCTAAAAACTTTTTTTTTGTTTGTTTGAGACAGGGTCTTGCTTTGTAGTTCCGGCTGGCCATGAGCTCACTAGTACCCCCAGGTAAACCTGAAACTCAATAATCCTTCTGTCTCTGCCTCGCCAGGCGTGAGTCACCACGCCCAGCATTGTATGTGGTTACCGGATCGAACTCAGGACCTTGCGCTTGCGAGGCAGGCGCTGGAACCACTGAGCTAAATCTCCAGCCCATTGAAAACTTTTTGAAAAGAAACCAGGTCTGCTGCATATACGTGAGGAAAGGACCACACTCCTGAGTCCAGGCAGTGCCAGACTATCTCTGGTCTGTGGAGTGTCTCTTAAGGGGCCTTGCCAGTGTGGCCTTCTTAATGCCCCCAGATTCAACCTGGTGCTCACAGGGTGCCCTGCTGCCAGGCCCCAGGGACGGTGGGAGAGTGGGGACAGAGGTGTCCAGCCTCATCCTCAGTGCTGACAGCACTCTGTACGACTGGCACGTAGGCACAGAAGCAGGGGGAAAAGTCCCAGTGACACAGGTGAGGTGTGCCTGCTGAAGAGCCGGGGGTCAGTGGGCTCTGTGGAGGTGGTAGGGCATTCAGCTGGGAGATGGGGGAGCCATGCCTTCATTCTTTTTTACATGGTGCAAGGGCTTTGTCCATGCTCCATCACTGAGCCACACTCAGCCTGAGAGGTGGGTTCTGGGCCAGCGGAAATGAGAAAGGGCATCCAGGTCAGAGGGGCTGAACTAGCAAAGCTACAGAGGCCCAAGGCCAAGGTGAAGTGTGTAAGCATGGCTGGAAGAAAGGTGAGGCGGTGGAGTGCAGCTGAACCAGGGTATGCATAGGACACATACCAGCTGCAGGCTCTGCCCTAGCACCATAGGGGAGTCCTGAGCAAGCCCAAGCTCCAGGTCATGAGCCATGTGACTACCACGGTAATTATAATTACAGCCCTTACCCAAGGACCAGGAACCTGTTTTTCATGACATGCACATCAATTGGGTGGTCGAAAAATGCTGTCTGCAGTGTTTGGTGTTTTGCCTGTTGATCCTCTAAGCAGGGAGCTTTTTTTTTCCTAACCAGAAACTGGGTGTGTAGGAAACTCATAGTTCTTAAAAAAAAAAAATGCTGTTAGCATCAACATTAGAATATTTAAATCTCCAAGCAAGAGCATTTGACAGTTTATTTGGTCCTCTAGTCTTCCAATGTTTATATGTTCAGAAAATATTCTTTATCTTTTGAAAGAATTCAGTTTAGTAGTAATTACATTCAAAGGTACAGTCAGGCCAGAGATTTAGCTCAGTGGTTCCAGTGCCTGCCTAGCAAGTGCAAGGTCCCAAATTTGATCCCTGACACCACATACCACAATGCTGGACGAGTGACTCACACCCACCACTAATCAGTACCTCACACCACAATACCAGGTGTGGTGGCTCACACCTATAATCCCAGCACTAGGGAGGCAGAGGCAGGAGGATTGCTGTGAATTTGAGGCTTGCCTAGGCTACATAGTGAGTTCAGGGCCAGCCTGAAATACAAAGTGAGACCCTGTCTCAAAAAAAAAAAGTGAAACTTAAAAGCTGCTACTTACTGAATCCTGTGCTGTAGAGGCCCACCATTCTCATCTCATTCCCGACCATCCAGCTGCCCCAGGAAAAAAAGAGTATAATTTCCAGGGCCGGAGGGTTAGCTCAGTGGTTCCGGTGCCTGCCTCGCAAGCGTAAGGATCTGAGTTCGATCCCCGGTTACCACATATAATGCTGGGCGTGGTGGCTCACGCCTGTAATCCCAGCACTCGGGAGGCAGAGACAGGAGGATTGCTGAGTTCGCGGCAGCTTGCCTGGGCACCATAGTGAGCTCAGGGCCAGCCTGAACTACAAAGCAAGACCCTGTCTCCAAAAAGCAAAAAAAAAAAATAAAAAGAGTATAATTTCCATTTTGCAGACAGAAACAAAAAGCCAGGAAGAGTCTAGGTTTCCTGCTGTGGACAGGTCTTTTCCCAGTATAGTGGTCAGGGCTGCTTCCTCTACCCACACACCACTGCCCGGGACTAAAGATAGCAGAGCACTTGCCTGAGTGTGTGAAAGTCTAGGCAGCACCCCTTGCACCCCAAACAAAAAGCAGGCCTTAGACTTTATGTGACCTTGAGAAAGAAGCCACCTGCTCTCTGCACCTCTGCATCCTGCTTGCCCACTCAGACAGGCCCAGGCCACAGTGGGTTCTGCTTGAGTGTGGCTGCGCAATCGCTGGGTGTGGTGGGAAGCAGATATGGATGCCTACACAGTGGGCAGTGGGCACTCTGCTCCTGTGCTGCAAAACAGTTCACGAGCCCAGGAGAAATGTGACTGAAGGAACTGTCATGGCCGACACCACACGGGAGGTGGAACACTGAAGAACCTGTCATAGCTCTGCTGCCTCCACCCAAGAGACCCAAGGACCACAACTGGTCAGAACTTGGGTGGCACAGCACATGTTTCTTGCAGCTCTGGGCCCATCTTTCCAAATAAAGGCAGAGGTCAGTTCTACCCACTTCGGCTTCCACTTCCAACAACCCAAAGTTTGTATCTGCAGTGCGTTGTCCGAGACAAGTCTCTCTCTGCAAGGAGATTAAAATGGTCTCACCTGGATAAAATGATGCATCATTTTAATTATTACTTAAGCACAAAATGCAAGCATTTCAGACATTAATGTACAACTTTTGTCCATTTTAAATGCCCAATGGCATGGCTTTCTCCCTTCATTTTAACTCCCTTTGGTTCCTGAAGTATTTATGTTAAATGAACATGGAGTTTTACAATGGCCTTTGTCATAGAGATTGGAGGATGTGTCATTTGTGAAAGTTCAAGGTGGGGCCAGGCACACAGCTAGCTCAGTAGAAGAGTGTATGCTGAAGGACTCCAGTTTTGTCCCCAGTGCCAACAAAGACAAAGTCCCTATACTGGGGCTGTGGGTCCCAGAAGCCACACCTCTCCCAGCCTCCTTTACCAGAGCCAAGGTTCCTGTTTCAGTGCAAGAACCTGGGTTTCTCTCTTCCTTCTCAGAAGAATGCCTCTCACACTGGACCCACCACCTCTGGAGCTCCCTATCACCCTGACCAAGGTGTCCCCGTGGTCATCAGCCAGAGACAGGACTCAAGAAGGAAGTGGGATGCTTTATGTTTTTTTTGAGACAGTGTCCTACTTTGCAGTTTAAACTGGCCCTGAGCTCACTATGTAGCCCAGGCAAGCCTCGAACTCAGCAATCCTCCTGTCTCTGCCTCCCAAGTGCTGGGATTACAGGTGTGAGCCACCACGCCCAGTAATGCTTTTCTCCCTATACAAAAATAACCTAGATCCTGCTTTTACTTGTATTTTTTCCTGTAGCATGGGGGATTGAGCCCAGAGTCTCCACAATAGGCAAGTGCTCTGACACTGAGCCATGACCCTGGTCCCAGTCCTGGTCTTGGTCCTATTACTGGTCTGGTTGGGACCACTTTGAATCCCTGACTGGCCTAGAACTCAGCCTTCCAAGTCCTGAGATCACAGATGTGCCCCTCCTACTCAACATATTTGTCCTTTTTTATTTTTTTTATTGTTGGTTTTTTTAAGGGTGAAATTTACATACCACAAAATTAACCATTCTAAAATAATTGAGCAGTATCTAGTAGGTTTGTAGTACTACACAACTACCTGTTTCCTGCCTTGAAAGCATTCTACCCACCCTGAAAGGAAAGCCCATCCTTTCCTTTAGCCAGCCCCTCATAGCTGCCACTCATTTTCTGTCCATTGGCATCACCTCTCTTCAGTGTTCCATACAAATGAATCGCCCACTGTGGCTCTTTATCTCTGGCTTCATGGACTCAGCTAAGATTTCTGAGGCTCCTCCATGTGGTACATAACACACATCAGGACTTCCTTTTTATGGCTGAATACTATTCCACTGTACAGAAAGACCATGTTTGTTCATAGAATGAACACTGGGTTGCTTCCATCCGTTACTGTTGTGAACATAGACACTGTGCCACTTTGAGTCTCTGCTTGTAATTCTTGCAGGTAATGTGTAGGGGTGGCATTTCTGGGTCATGGAACAATTGCATGTCAGGCCGGAGATTTAGCTCAGTGGTACCACACCTACCTTGCAAGCACAAGAGCCTGAATTCGATCCTTGGTACCACCCCCCCAAAAAAAAAAAAAACTTGCATGGCAAACTCCTTAAAGCCTTAGGCCTCCCTCTGTGATGCTTGCCCCAATTTCCCCTCACACATGGTACTCCCTCCTGTAGGAGGGGAGTGGCACTGTTGGATTCTGGGTCATTTTACATGCTGCATCCTTCTGGAAAACCACTTATTCCTTTCTGTTCACTCAGTTCCCACAGCACTGACACCCACACAATCCCTGACTCCAGCAATGCCAAATGGAGAGCCAGGATGTGGCTTGGGTTCTGGCCCAGCACCAAAGAAACAGAAAAAAAAAAAACAGTATTGTTTTAGCCACTTTCCCATGGCTAGGACAAACACCTAACACCCCTAGAGTAGAAGAGGAGAGAACTGTTGTGGTTCGTGGTCTCAGAACATGGCCAGCCAGCTCCAAGGCAGGAACAGGATGGCAGACAAGCCTGGCAGAGAAGAGGGCGCTCACCCCACAGTAGCTGGGAAACAGATAGAGGGAAGAGGGCCAAGGGCAAGAACATAGCTCCTGTGACCACATCCTAGCAGCACACTTGACTGTGACCTCATCATGGATGAATCTTCAGATGCACACGGAACCCTGATCAAATTGCACTCTAAACACATGAAACTTTGCCCATAAAATCAGCACCACATGAATCACACCAAGGTCTGCCACCAGCTCCTGCAGTAGCCAGGCCTTCTTGCATTATGACTGCAGTGACCTCTAAGTGCCTGAATAGCTGAGCCCTATGACACAAATCCCAGGGGACCAATTTCCTAGGCAGCCCTTCTAAGTCTGGGGGCCTACAGACTCCTTTCTCTAATGAGAGTTTTATAGTTTTGTACCTTTGAGACTGTGAAGGGTAGAATCTTGCTATTCCTGAAATGCCACCAACCCATCTTTTCTACTGTCCTCATACAAAGTATTTGTCTTTTTTTTTTTTTTTTGAGACAGGGTCTCACTTGTAGTTCAGGGTGGGCCTGAGCTCACTGTGTAGCCCAGGCAAGCCTCGAACTCAGCAATCCTCCTGTCTCTGCCTCCTGAGTGCTGGGATTACAGGGGTGAGCCACCACGCCAAGCACTGTGGTATGTGGTATTGATTGCTGGTGGGCGTGAGTCTCCACACCCAGCATTGTATGTGGTTTCCGGGGATCTAACTCAGGACCTTGCGCTTGCGAGGCAGGCGCCAGAACCACTGAGCTAATCCTCCAGCCCAGTTTTTGTCTTTTTAATGTTCATCATTTCAGCAGCCTTGTTCTCCATGGGCCCAGGTTTGCATATGTGTCCTTTCTTGTCAAATTGAAAACTTTTCATACCTGCTTTTTGCTCATAATTTTCACTTAGATTTAGATAAAAGCAGCCAGAAGTCCCCATGCCCAGCCTGTACACTAGGCTGTATCTTAGTTATTTTTCTCTTTGCTGGGACAAGATACTCAACACCCATAAATTAAGGGAGGAAAGGTTTATTTCAACATAGTTGGTAGAGATTTCAGTCCATAGCCAGTTCCTGGCTCCATGGGAGGGTGGTATGGCAGAAGGCACATGGTAGAAGAGAAACAGCTCATAGCATAATAAGCAGAACGCAGCAAGCAAAGCAGCAGGTTCCCTCCATATTCCATTCAGGATATAAGCCCCCCTTTTTTTGTAGTACTGGGGATTTAATTCAGATTTTTGTGCTTCCCAAGTAGACATGGTACCACTTGAGCTAAATCTCTGGCACTAAGAGTATTTATTGGTGCCATCCACATACAGGGTGGGGCTTCCATCATCCACATCCACTATGCTAAAGCCACTTCATTACCACACACCATTATAATCCCAGTATCACATACCCTACTAGATCATCTGCCTCCAAAAACCCCCACCTATGAGCACATGAGGCTTTGGGGGGACATCTAGGTAGAAGCCATATCAAGCTACTTTTAAATTTCTTCCAATTTAATTAGTCAACTGCCCTTAATCTCAGTCTTCCACAAAGCCTCAGGCCTTGGACACAGTGTTGACACATTTTCTGCCAGAGTTACACATATAAATCCAAATTCCAGTAGAGTTCTAATTCCAGCTGGAACCTCCAGAGCCTGGCCCTTACCATTCATATTCCTATCAGTATCTGGCCTTCTTATCTCCAAGCAGTATCTTCCACCAATCTCTGTTCATAATAGTCTAAGGTTTCTCCAACCTGCATCTCCAGACCTTTCCAAACTCTTTCTGCAAACCAGTTCCAAAGGCTTGTAAACCATTGTCAGATATGGTCACATCAACATCCCACTGTCAGTACTCATATATCATAGCCACCTTCCTATCACTGAAACAAAACACTCAACACCCACAGCTTAAAGGAGGAGAGCTTTATTTTGCCTCACAGTTTCCATCCATGATCCTTGACCCTAAAAGAAGCAGACAAATGATCTGAATCAGGTCATCAGGGTTAGTCCTGAGACTGTTGCAGCTGTGTTAGGATGGGGGGGGGGCTTCTCCCTAGCATCACTTCCTGCACCCAGAGACCCCAGGACCACATCTTCTGAAACATGAAGTTACTGGGGAGGGAGGCAAAGGCAAGACACAGAGAAAGGACTCAGGATCCTGGTAAAGGAAGGCTAGTTCCTGGATGCAGCTGTGCCTGACGTCAAGGTTCACCTCTTGACCACCCTAACTTAAACTACTACATAAAACTCTCCCATTTTTAAAAATTTCAGTGCCCAGGTCTTTACAGAATACCTAACTCCACTGGGCCAGCTGGTAGAATAAAGCCTTGGTTTTCCTCCACTTCTTTTGAGTGGGTTTGTGTTTCCTGGACCAGATTTCCTACAACGCTGGGACCTGTGTTACTGGATCCCCAGAAGTCCTCTGGGTCACTAACCACTCAGGACTCATGCCATGTCCTTGGCTCCACACAGAGCCCAGGGCCCTGACTGCCACTGCAGCAGGAAGGCACCCTGTGTGCTTAGACGTGAGCGTGTGGCTCCCCCTCCGTGTTGCCATCAGTCCCATCAGGATGAGCTCTTCAGTCCTGTGCACAAGTACACAAGCCTGGGCTGTTCTAGCTTGAGCTCTCAGAGGCATCCATCCATGGTGACCTGGCTGCCAGGATGCCCACGTGGACAGAATAAGACTGGCAAGAGCCTCCGGCAAGGATCTAAGAGACCTCCATCGGGTCACTTTCCATCCTGTCCCTACTCACCGTGTGTCACATGTGCATGTCTAGGTGAGGCCAGGCCTGTACCCACGAAAGTGAATGGGTGTCACCCCCGACTCCACAACCCCGGCAGCAGCCTTGGCATCGTGTCACCACCCCATGCCCCTGCCAGCTCCACTGGCCCCCACTGCCCAGGAGCCCTTCTCCTCAAGGAGCCGTTTTTTCGCAATGTGTCTCCCCCTACCCGTGGCCCACACCATGGGCGGCGGCCGTGATGGCTCACCAGCAGCCCCACGGGACTCAGGAGACCTTGGGGGAGTCACACAAGCAGAGGGTGGGCCCTGAGACACACCCTAGGAGGGGAGGAACAGGGGGCACCCTCGGTGACAGTGACCCCCACAGACATCCCAGCTCCAGAATCCTCTGCAGACACTGTTCTGCTCACCCAGTCAGACTGAAATTTTACTGCATAAACCACAACTAAACCAAAATGAAAATTAAAATACCAAAAGTAAAGGGAAGGGGCCGGGGGCATTGCAGCAGTGAGCACTTGCCTAGCAGAGGTTACACCCTGGCTTTTGTCCCAGCACTGCAAACATAAAGCAAAGAAGTTGCCAGACACAGGGTGGATGCCTGTGGTCCCAGCGAATCCAGAGGCCAAGGCTGAAGGACCTCTGAGAGTCTCGCATGGGCAACACAGTGAGACCTGGGCTCAAAATAAATACGTTAAACCGGGCGTGGTGGCTCACGCCTGTAATCCCAGTACTCGGGAGGCAGAGGCAAGAGGATTGCTGAGTTCGAGGCTTGCCTGGGCTACATAGTGAGCTCAGAGCCAGCCTGAACTACAAAAGCGAGACCCTGCCTCAAAAACAAAACAAAAAATAAATAAATAAATAAATAAATAAATAAATAAATAAATAAATAAATAAATAAATAAATACGTTAAAAATAAATAAGGGTGCCAGGCACCGTGGCGCCCACGTATGATGCCAGCTACTCAGGTAGCTGAGAAAGGAAGATCGCAAGCTGGAGCACAGCCTGGGCCACTCTGCGAGACGCCGTGTCAAAATCACAGTCAACAAGAAAGAGCAGGGGCTTTGGGTGGCGACGGCGCCCAGGTTCAGTCCGTAGGCCCAAATGCGAACAAGGTGAGGAGGGATGGGTGGGCTGCGCACGCCACTCTTCTCAAGGGGCAGCAGAGTGGACTTGGTCTGGGTCAGGGCTGCAGCGCTGTCCTGCCTCTGTCCCCTGATCCAGACCCAGTACGCTCAGTCCAGTAGGCTCCGCGGGTTTGTGGACTCGCACAGCACCGCGCGGTCTCTGTCGCCGCCTAGCGGCTTTACTGAAAACCACACTCATGCCCGGGCCCCGCCCTCCACGTGGGTAAACTGAGGCCCGGCAGTTACTCAACTGGCAGCCCCCACCCTGAGCCCCTGCAGCCTTCCGCCCCGGGCTTGAGCGCCTTATGAGGGGCAGCAGTGCCCCACGCTGTGTGTTCCCCAGGCGCTGGGGACATCTGCACCACAGGAGTCTGAGACTGTGTCTTGCCTGGAAGCAGGGACCATGGGAGAAGTGGGTTCTGCCCTCTCTGGGTTTCCACACCTCTCCCTAAAGGCCGGGAACCCCAGGACCCAGCTGTGTTCCCCATTGCTGTCAAAGGCCTAGCATAGCCCAGTTAGCATGAAAGATGTTGTATTGTGTTTTGAGATTGAACCTAGGGCCTTTGCACAGAACTACATTCTACAGTCATTTTAAAAAAGTATTTGCTGTAAAACAGGATTTTGCCAAATCACTCAGTTGCCCAGACTGGGCTATACCTTGGGATGTCCTGCCTCAGCTTCCCTGAGTGCTGGGTTTAGAAGCCTGGGCCACTGTGCCCAGCTAGGATAGGTGTGTCTTACATGCAGAGGAAATCAGACACTCAAACATGGAGTCTGGTGTTTTGTTTTGTTTTTTTGCAGAACCAGGGATCAAAATCTGGCCCTTGTGCTAGTGGCTTGTTTTGTGTTCAAACCCCATAAAATTCTGAGAAGACATGGGACTTTCCCAGCTCGCAGGAAGTGCAATGACTGGCACCCAGCCTGGCATGGGCTGCTGCATGTCCTGTCCTCTGAATTTTGCCTTTCCCAGATGTCCCAAGCGAGGCCAGCACAGGATATGTCCAGTAGAGGAGACCACACCCAACAGGGTGGTGGCTCTTGGGAGCTGGGCTGTCTATGTCTATGTTAGACTTCTGTATAAGAAACCAAGCGGTTTTCCAGGATGACTGCCCAGCCTCTGCTTGGTGAGTCTCCACGTCCCATGTTCTTGTCAACCTCAGCCATATCCCCTTTTTCTCAGCAATACGTCCCGTGGACTCCAGAGCCCCTGCCCAGGTGCCACTGGTATCCCACATCTCCCTGCCTCTCACCAAGGTACAAGGGCCCCAGCCCAGAGCCCACATGAGACCAAGATGTGCACATAAGGCTGGAGTGACAGGCCAGAGCCCCGCTCTGCGCCACAAGTGACCACACCCAACCAGGGAGCACCACAGGGAAGGTCAGGCCTGACACTCAGATCTGCTGCTGCTGGGGCCTTACAGCAAAGGGAACAGGAGGAGGGGCATGGGTGACTGCTGGCAGCGTTGATGGCCCCGGTCTGGCATGATCTGGCTGATGAGCATCTCAGGACCACTCCATCCAGGTCCGAGTACTGGTGTCACTGAGGTGACCCCTCCTGATGGTGTTTCATCTCTGATCTGGGGGTCCCGTGGTCTGGGGATTGCTAGGCCCCTGTTAAAGAGGTTGGTGCCCCCCAAACTGAGAGGAGGGGACATCATGGGGTAGAGGAAACATCACAAGGTAAGCACTGTTGCCTTCCTCAGCTCCCTGCCTCAGTTCCTCCCCTGCTGCCTGCCCTGCGTCCCCAGGTTGGAAGGTATGCGCTGGGTCCCCTGAGTGCTGCCTGCATGGGCACCCAGCCTCCCTACCAGGCTGAGGTTCCCAAGGCTGCTGCCAGGCAGATGGAGAACAGGACAGGGCACGTGCTACACCCAGCTGTCCTCTACCTCTGGCAGGTCTTTCTTGTGCACCTACTATGTGCTGCCCACTGGGACATGATGATGCCCAGATGGTGTGCTGGCCAAGGAGGCCTGTTTATATTCCATGAGAGTGACCCCAGGCATTTTTCTGAGCTAGACTTGCCTTTTCTTTTCTATTCTTGCTTTGTTCTTTTCTTTGAGAGAAATCTTGCCAAGTTGCTAAATTGCCTAGGCTGGGCTCAAACTTGCAATTCTCCTCCCTTAGCTTCCCTTGGCTAATGCCCCCCACCAAGCACAGATCTGAGCACTGAGAGGCAGCACTTGAGGGAATGGGCTCTGTTGGGAGGGCACCGGCCACTCACACCACAGGCAGAAGGTTCTGGGTCAGGTGGCTGTGTCCTCTGTGTCGCGCCCCTGTGCAGGCACATTGTGCCGCAGTAGCAGCATGGCCTACGGGTGCTGCCCACTTCTGCAGGTGTGGAGGGCAAGGTCGACTGCTGACTGGGCTTCTGCCCACTCAAGCCCTTCCTCCTCCTTCTTCCTTCCTCCCAGCCTGGCCAAGTGCCTGGACAAACATCTTGTGGCTGTTTCCACCTGGCCTGACTCAAGCCAGCACTGCCAAAACCAGCAGGGCTGCTATGGGTCAAAAGGAAGGAAAGGAGGAGGCGGGGGAGGGCCCTTGCCCTGTAGGCTGGTCCTGGGGCCCTGGGGCCCTGGGGCCCTGAACTGCTGGGGTCCTGCCACCTCAGGTCACCAGCACAGCGCCTTGGGCTCAGGTCCCACTGGATTCTACCCTATGCCCCGGGAGCAGGCAGGGCTTGGGCATCAAGGGGCTCTGGTCCCCAAGGAGGACATAGTACAGGGGCCAAGGTGGGCACAGCATGGCATTCCCCTCCTGGACACGGATCTTGGAGCCATGTCAGGTTCACAGCCACTAGGGGTTGGGGCAGGACAGGAGTTCCTGGGAGCCTTCACCCAGGCCTGACTGGGCAGCCTGAGGCTCCAGGTGCCGAGGCCCAGGGGCCACCTCCTGTCCCCGGATTTTGAGCTTCTTTTCCCCTCCTCTGGTCCCTTGTGTGGTTCCAGGAGTGGACATTTCCAGCTGGGGGAGGAGGGAGGCACGTTGAAATTTGAGAGCTGCATGAAGCCATCCAGGCGTGAGCAGAAGTGGCCAGATGTGCAGGGGATACCGCCTGCAGTCCTTCTCCCTGGCTGCCTCTGTAGCCCTTGCTGGCAGCTGCCTGCCTTGTGGGGTGCATGGGGGCCCCCACTCCAGGTGTTGATCTCTTCTCCCTGCGGGCCTGCACTGGCAACGTGGCCACCAGGTTGAGGCTTTGCCAGGGAAAACCCTGCTGCAGTGGGGCTGGCTTTGTTTTTCAGGCAGGATTTGGAGCCAGGACAATGGCACTGATGTTATTTTCCTTCTAAACGGTTCTCCTCATCTGGGAGCTACAGGCCAGATTCCTGCCTGGGCTTTTCCTTCCGGCCTGCACAGGATGAGAGGGCTGGGGGGATGTGGGGGGCCTGGCCTCTCCCCTCTCCTGGCCGCCCACCAGGGTTCTCACACTGGCCTGGCCCCTGTGTGCCACGCCACAGAGGATTCAGAGACTTCTGTCACCCAAGGTTTCAATTTGGGGCAAAGGCTGCCTCAAAGAGACCCTGGTAGGACACAGCACAGTGGGGCTGGAGAGATGGCCAGGGGCTGCAGTCCACCGCTGTGTAACCCTGGGCAGGGAGTCTGCCTCTCTGGGTCTCAGTTTCCTCCTCTGGGAAATGGAGACAGCGATACCACCAGGCTGAGCTACCGTGAGCTTCCCCAGTGAGGGCTAGGCAGGGACCCCAGCCCACAGGCTGTATCTCACCTCCCAACAGCCCCTAATTGGCCTCCAGTCTCACTGCCCATCATAGGGTGGGCACAGCAATGTCCACAGGTCCAGGGCCTGTGCTGACAACCTGAGCCCAGTTTGTAGCATCTCCTCCAAGTTTGTGTGTTTGTGTCTCACTGTGTAGCTCAGGCTGGCCTTGAACTCCTGGTGACCCTCCTGCTTATCTCCTAAAAGCTGGGATCCAGGTGTGCACCACCGCACCTGGCTTACAAATTTGTTCTGTGTTTTTATTTTATTTTATTATTTTATTCTTATTCTTATTATTTTTAGTTTTTTGAGGGTCTTGCTTTGTAGTGCAGGTTGGCCTTGAACTCACTATGTAGCCCAGGCAACATAGTGGTATGTGGTACTGGGGATCAAACTTGAGACCTTGCACTTGCTAAGCAGACACTGGAACCACTGAGCTAAATCCCCAGCCCACAAGTTTATTTATTTTATTTTTTATTTTTTTGAGACAGGGTCTCGCTTTGTAGTTCAGGCTGGCCTGAGCTCACTATGTAGCCCAGGTAAGCCTGGGACTCAGCAATCCTCCTGCCTCTGCCTCCCGAGTGCTGGGATTACAGGTGTGAGCCACCATGCCCAGCCCACAAATTTGGTTTTTTGTTTTTTGCACTATGGTATGTGGTATTGATTGTTGGTGAACGTGAGTCTCCACGCCCAGCATTGTATGTGGTTTCCGGGGATCGAACCCAGGACCTTGCGCTTGCAAGGCAGGCGCCAGAACCATTGAGCTAAATCCTCCGGCCCCCACAAGTTTATTTTTAACACAAATAATTCTTGGAGGAAAGCAGAAAATTCACATGACCTGCCCACTACCAGAAATCATACATCTGGGGATTCATGCTGCCTCATCTGAGCCCCATGTCCTGGGGATCCCAGTGCTCATAGCCTTGGGGGTGGATGCCCAGCCCAGGCAAGAGGAAGTGAGGCTGGAGAAGGAGGCCAAGTCACCCACTCTAGAGGAAGTGGGAATGCCTGCACTCTCTGCCCTCTACCCAGCTGCCCACAGGACCTGTGCTGCTGGTGTAGGGCAGCCCGGGCACACCCTGCCCAGCCACCCCAGGGTGCCTGGAGCCCTATGCCTCTTTGCACCCTTTCTGGGAGCTCAGCCTGGCAAGCAGGATAGGAGATGACAATTTAAGGACAACTTCAGGGACCTACACCCCCCCTATAGTCACCACCCACACGCGCGGGTGGCCCCAGCAGTTGTGGGATCAGAGACATCCGCTCTACTGTGTCCTTGTGACTGGTGCTGTCTCTGGGCTCTGTGGGGGCCCCAGGAGCCCCTCTGCTCCTGAGAGTGACAGTGACGATGACAGCCCCCCTCTCCCAGTGGGGAGAACAATGATACCGACCTCACCACCTGCCCTGCAGTGGTGTGGCCTTCCAGGGTCATGCACTGCTTCCTGTTTGCACTGCAGGAGAGCCTGGGTGGCTTCAGGGCACCAGACACTCCTGGCCACACCCACCATCACCCATGAGCAGGGTGCAGGCACCTTGTGCCCTCTGCAGATGTTGGTCACAGACAAGGCAGGCACTGGGCCCAGTATGGAGCTGTACAGCCCTCAGTATCACAAGGCACATGGGTCTTGGACAAGGTAGAAGCTCACCTTTTACCCAAGTTGTTTCAGGGGTTGAGCTTGCAGGAAATGAACAGAAAAGACCTCTTGGAAAGTGGCATTGCCTGAAGGGATAGTCAGTGGGGAAGGGACAGGGATCCAGGGTCCCTGGGTAGTAGGGACCTGCGTACATAGAACATCAGGACACTCAGGGTAGAGCTGTGACCCTCTTGGTTGCCCAGGGAACACAGCCACTTGGGTGGGGTGTTGGGACATGGGCCACTTTCACCTGGAAGAAGCCAGCAGGGACAGCAGAAATCAAAGCCAGGCCTGGAGAATTTGCCTACCCCAAATCGCCAGCCTCCATCTCCTCCCCACTTGCTGAGAGTGAAGGCTAAGGGCCAGTGTTGTGGCCACGAGACCCTAGGACCTTTGCACTCACCTCCTGTCCCCGCTTAGATGTCCCCACTCAGTGCTGTGTGGCTGGGCCTCACCTTCCACCCAGAGCCACGTCTTTGGTGCCCACGTGCTACTCTGCACACACTGGCAGCTTCTATGCAGATGAAAGTGCTTCCCCTATCTAAGTCTGTAGGCCTGGTTCCTGCTATGTGCCCGGCAGAGGTGCCCATCTCTGTGGCCTGTATTGGGCATTGTGGGCACAACCTGCAGACACCACCAGCCAAGCTACTGCCCCACCGGGATCCTACAGAGAGGCCAAGACCCTCCCCAGCCAGGGGCGAGTAACATATGGGGCCCAGAGAGCAGAGGGGAGATCACCATTCATTCTCCCTCGTGAGCCTGCTCTGCCTGCTCTTGCCTGTGACAGGGAACACAGGGCACCGTGCATAGCCCAACCTGAGGCACACCTGGCTAGTGGAGGAATTGCTGCAGGACTAGTGGTCCCTGGTGGAGCACAGGGCAGTGAGGCTGTCCAGGGATGAGGTGTCGGGCCTCAGGCACACCCTGGACTCAGCCAGGGGCTGGGGGACTTCTGGGCCTCTAGGGCAGAGCTTCTCAGTAGGCAGGGGAAGTGTAAGGGGAAGTACAGGCCAGGGATGGTGGCTCATCCTGGGACAGCTGGCTGCAGTCAGCAGGGCTGCTTTTGAGTAAAGAACAGTGAGGTCACCCAAAAGTCCCTGAAAAATCACTTCCAAGTTCCTCCGCAGTCAGGCCTTGGCCAGGGAAAACCAGGCTGAGCTGTGGAGCCTCAGGCCAGAGCTGGAACAACAAGGTCAGAGGTGGACCATTTAAGGTCACAGGCTAGACCACCTGAGGGTCAGAGCCTGGACCACCTAAGGCCAGAAGTGGACAACTCAAGGGTAGGGGTTAGACAATCCAGAGTCAAGGTCTGGAATACCAAGGTCAGCAACGAGGTCAAAAGCTGGCCCCACAAGGTGACATGGAACTCCCCTTAGCAGAGGTCTGGTGGCTGATGCCCACTAAAACTCTGGCATTCCAGAACTACAGGAGAGACTGGGTTCTCAGTGCAGGAGGTCCCAATAGTGTCCAACAGCCCCGGTCCCAGGAGGCAGTGAACCCCATTCCCCAACCCAATACACACGCATCCTGCAGAGCTGTGCACACTTGGATATCCTAGACCTCAATCCTCCTTGGTACTGCCATCTCTCTCTGCCTCTCTCCAGCTTCACCTCCATGTCCTGCAGTCTCTGGAGCTGTGTGGTCAGTGCCACAGCTTGGGCGGGGCCCCCAGCAGCCAACACCACCATCTGGTCCACAGATAGGTTTGTCCTAGGATGAGTGGCCACATCCCACTGTTGGAGAGCTATTGGCCCTGGCAAGTCTTGTTTTACTGCTAGTGACAACAGCTTAATGGCAGGGGTAAGGGGTAAAGAGCTCCCAAGACTGTGCAGGGCTCCAAGAAGTTTTCTCTAAACAAGAGCCTTAGACAAGGTCTTGAGGGATTCCTAGTTCACAAGATAGGCTTTCCTCAGGAGGGGGCCTGTGGGCTGAGCCTTGGAGATGCACACAAGTTCACTGGCAAGCAAGAAAGGGAACATCTGTCTAGAGCTTGACCAGGAAGACAGGTAGATTTGGGCCCTGGTTGTCCATACCAGGTTCTCACTGCCCCTATCTGGGCCATTCACCCATCACCCTCTCTTTCCCTGTCCAGATCCAGAGCCCAAGTGAGGCCTTGCAGTATCTGTCCTGTGTCAATAAGGTGGCCTTGTGAGCTGACAGCTCTACCCACGTGGCTGCCCAGGGAGAACTGGGGTAAGTGTGTGCCAGGCTGGGGCTCAGAGACCCAACTGGGGTCCTTAGGCTGAAGCCTAGTAGTCAGCACCTGGCAGCAAGAACCAAGTTGGGGTCCCCTCCGAATTAGGACCACAACAGAAAAACAGGGTTCTGCCACCTGCCACTTGGTGGCTGTGGACAAGTCACAGCCCCTGCCTCTTTTTCCCCACCCTTCAAGAGGTGGAAAAAAGTTACTTTCTTGGTAGGGCTGTTGTAGGTTTAAATTAACATGCACCAGGTGCTTGGGACTGGCCTCCTCTGGAAGTGCTGAGGAACCTCAGCCACCCCTATTCTTCCTGCAACCTCTGTGCCCCTCTGGGGAGGGCTTGGTCCCTGCCTTGTGCCAAGAAGGCCCTGTGCCCAGGCTGGGGTACACTGTACAATCACAGAACTTCAGGTACAGCCACAGCTGGTCCCTAGGTTCCTGACCAGCCAGGATTCAGGCCCAGTGCCCCATCTCCCAGCCTCAATTTACCCATCCAGCAACCACCAACCCTGGCTGTCCACAAGACTTGGTCAGGGCATGTCCACACACAGTAGGACTGCATGCTCCATTCCTCCCTCTTATCCTATCTCAGGGCTGGGACTTGGGTGGGACAGAGGCCTCAGTGTGGAGCCGCGGCCCCAGCAGAGTGGCTCATGACGGGGCGTCTGAGAATGCCGCCCATTGTCTCCTCACAGAGCACAAAGGCCGGGCCCAGGCCAGGCGCCTGTCGTGGGCGCATGTCCTCCAGTCACAGAGGGCAAGGACATGGGTGTCAGAGGGCACCACTCATGCCCAGGAATGAGAACCATTTCCTGGACCTCAGGGGCAGCAGGAGGGTGCTTTGGCACTGGTGGGGTGGGGTGCAAGGGGAAGACTGGCTTTCCCAGGAGCTGTTCCCACAGGGAACATCTGTGACTTCATGTGAGTGCCACAGGAAAAGGACAGGCACGGTGTGGCCTTGAGTGGCCCCAGGACCTCTCTGAGCCTCTGCACCATTCAGCTCCAGGAGCCCTGTGGCACTGCAGTCACCTGGGGGCTCTCCCACAGCAAGGGGCAAGGCTGGGCAAGCAGACACCACAGGCAGCACTCCCCCCCTCCCCGCCCCCGCCCCCGCCCCCACCATCTGCAGAGAGCCACAGTGGCTGTATCTTGGCCTTGTCTCCAGCACCTTCCTGGCCACAAGACGAAGGGAGGAACCGCGCGTCAGGAGCTTCCTGTGGGGAAACAGGCAGGGCTGGGGCGGAAAGGAGACAGGGACAGGGCGAAGGCGGGACCCCTCCTCCAGCCAGTTCGGCCTACTGTTGTTTTTTCCAGTCAGAGAAGAAAAACATTTCCACCCCCTCCCCCTCCTGGTCCTTGCTGTCATTCTCCTCCTCCCTGTCCCAGACAGCCAGGGCATGGAGGGGACAGGGCCGGGGGTGGGTGTGGGGAAGGCCCAGTCACCAACCCAGAGCCTGGAGGGACATGTCCCACACTGCTGTCACCTTGGCCTCCCATGCGTCCCCATGCCCGGTGCCCAGTTCTGAGGAAATGCTCGTCACTGTTTGCTTGGCAAGATGCAGGTGCTGGAAGCAAACTGTAGAAAGCCGATGCCACAGCAGGGCTTGAGCCCTTCCTACTGAAGAAGGACAGTGATAGACATCAGCCACCACAGCCACAGGCACTCTTATGCCTGGAGTTGGCACCAGACACCCAACTTCCCCTTGGCCCCTTAAACTCTTTTGAGAAGGCATCCTGCAGTAGGCCAAGACCTGGGGTGTGCTCTGTCCTCTTGCCCAACCAGAGACCCCACTGGGGTCTCCTCTCCTGCTAGTGCTTCTGTCCCCCACCCAGGAAAGAGGTTGAAGGCCCAGCCCTGCCAGAGTGGTATAGACAGGTGGCCTGCTGGCCTGGGCTTTGACCTCTAGTGGACTGGGGTTTGTAGGTTGTCTGTGACATGCGAGCCCCATGACTTCTATTAGGATCATTTTCCAGGTGTCATGGGTTCCGGGGTAAGGATATCATCAGAATGAGCCTCATTTCTTTCTTTCTCTATTTTCTTTGAGACTAGGTCTCACTGTGTGGTCCAGACTGGCCTTGAACTCAGGGTGCCTCTCCTGCCTCAGCCTCCCCAAGACTGGGATGACAGGTGAGTGCCACCTTACCTAAAAGGTTGGTCCCTGTCTTTCAGGTAAGTGAGACTCAGGGATACTTCTGCCTGTTCCCCCCACACACACACACACAGCATGTTCTCCCTGCAGTCTGTGCCAGCAGGCCGATTGTGGAGTCCAACTCAGACACCCCCAAGGTGGCCCCAGTCCTGATCAGCAGCAGGAAGTCGTCTGGGGCCAGACAATGGCTGTGGTGAACGCAGCGCATTCTCCTCGGGGCTCTGTGGGGGGAGCTGCAGGATCGGAGGGAGAGGAAGGAAAGAAGGAGGAGGAGGAAAGAAGGCGGAGGAGATGGAACTGGGGCGCCAAGAAGCGGGGGTAGGGGTGCAGGGGGCATCAGGCCCCCATGCATAGTGCAGGACCCTTCCCAGGCTGGCTGGGTGTGCGAGGGCCTGTTTCCATCAGGGCAGGGAACACCGGGTGCTGGGCAAAGGGGAGCTCTGCCCTTCCTTCCTGCAGGGCGGGGGCGCACGGCCAGGGCAGTCAGACCCCAGACCTGTATCCTGGGCCTCATTTTCCCTATCTGTGAGCTGAGATAGCCTGAGAAGGGGTCAGGGTGCTGCATGTTTCCATCGTAGGTCCTCTCAGAACATGCGTGGTGCTTGGCAGGTGCCGGTGGTGAGCAACTCCAGGGACCCCTGAGGCGTTCTTGCCAGCAAATCCTAGGTCCCTGGGGCCTGCTGTTTGCCAACCTGTCCTGAGGAGCTGGGGGTCCCGTCTTGATGCCCTTGAGGTGCTGTGTGTGCTGGGCCCGGGACCAGAGGGGCAGTAAGGAATGGAGACAGGGCGCGTGGGGGTCGCGAAAGGGACAGGACACGCCCAAAGAGCTCAAGCGGGTGAGGAGGCACGTGGGGAGCCAGTAGGGGATCGCTCAAGGCGTGGGGCGGGGCGGGGCGGGGGTGGGGAACAGGCGCGGAGAGGCGGGGCCCGGGTGTTGGAGGCGGAGCAGGTGGGCGGGAACGAGGAAGGGGAGTGGGCGTGCCTCGAGGTGCTGGGGGGCAGGGGCGGGGACCGGAGGCCGGACGAACGCAGCACGGAGGGGCAAGGGGGCGTGTTCTCCTGCTCTGGGCAGCCCCGACCCTCCCCGGGCCGATCCTCTAGAGGAGTCAGCCGGGCGCCTGGGCCGGGGGTGGCTGGCGCGGGCAGGAAGCTCTCGCGGCCGGGCCCGCCCCCCGCCCCCGCCCTGCGCCCGCCCCCGGCTTCGGCTCCAGCTCCGGCTTCGGGCCGCGCCGCGCCCCGCGCACTCGCCGCGCCGCCCGCGCTCCCGGATGGCTCTCCGTGCCTGGGCGCTCGCGGCCCGCGCCCAGCCGCCCTCGCCCTCTCAGCCGTGGTCGCACACTGGGCTCGCCCGGTCGGGGGCGCTGCTGCTTCTGCTCCTGCTCACCGCCCCGGCCCGCGGGCTGGAGGTGCAGCGCCGCTTTGCCTCGCCCACGCCCACGAACAACTTCGCGCTGGACGGCGCGGCCGGCACAGTGTACCTGGCAGCCGTGAACCGCCTGTACCAGCTGTCGGGCGCCGACCTGAGCCTGCAGGCTGAGGCCACCGTGGGCCCCGTGCGCGACAGCCCGCTGTGCCACGCGCCGCAGCTGCCGCAGGCCTCGTGCGAGCACCCGCGGCGCCTCACAGACAACCACAACAAGATCCTGCAACTGGACGCGCGCCAGGGTCTGGTGGTGGCGTGCGGCTCGGTGTTCCAGGGCTTCTGTCAGCTGAGACGCCGCGGCAACATCTCGGCGCTGGCCGTGCGTTTCCCACCCGCCGCACCGCCCGCAGCGCCCGTGGCTGTGTTCCCCAGCATGCTCAACGTGGCCGCCAACCACGCCGACGCCTCCACAGTGGCCCTCGTACTGCCGCCTGCCGCGGGCGCGCGGGGCAGCCGGCTGCTGGTGGGCGCCACGTACACTGGCTTCGGCAGCGCTTTCTTCCCGCGCAACCGCAGCCTGGAAGACCACCGCTTCGAGAACACGCCTGAAGTGGCCATCCGCTCCCTGGACGCACGCGGCGACCTGGCTCGGCTCTTCACCTTCGACTTGAACCCGTCCGACGACAATGTGCTTAAGATCAAGCAGGGCGCCAAGGAGCGGCACCGGCTTCGCTTCGTGCGCGCCTTCCTGCACCCTCCGGGCGCGCAGCCCTATGCCTACCTCGCGTTTACCAGCGAAGCGCGCGCGGGTGACAAGGACGGCCAGGCACGAAGTCTGCTGGCGCGCATCTGCCTGCCGCGCAGCGACGCCAAGAAGCTCACGGAGTCCTACATCGAGCTAGGCTTGCAGTGCGCGGGCGGCGCGGGCCGCGGTGACCTCTACAGCCGCCTGGTGTCCGTGTTCCCCGCACGCGATCTCCTCTTCGGCGTCTTCGAGCGGCCCCCGGCGACCCCGGCGCCCCGCTCTGCTCCCGCTCCCGCCGCACTCTGCGCCTTCCACTTCGCCGACGTGCAGGCTGCCATCCGCGCCGCCCGCGCCGCCTGCTTCGTGGAGCCTGCGGTCGGCGTGGTGGCTGTGCTGGACAGCGTGGTGCAGGGCACAGGTCCGGCCTGCGAGCGCAAGCGCAACCTCCAGGTGCGTTCAGGACGAGGGGAGCAGGGGGAGAGGTTGAGCGCAGGACCCAGGTGCAGAGGTTCACCAACCTGGGGCCCGGGCAGGGATGGCACAGGTGTGTGGTTCGTGCGCTCTAGGGGGCGATGGCAGAGAAGTGCGCCGGTGTGGCAGGCGTGCCAGAGGCCACGGGGCTGCACTAATGGCCCTGCAGTTGAGGGACAGTGGTGAGGAGTCTGTGCTACTGACCAGGGTGCTGCAGGGGGTGGAGTGCGGCAGAGGAAGATGGTTGGAGTTCTGTAAACTCTGGATGAGGCTATGGTTGGTAGAAAAGTATGTGCCAAAGCCAACTTTATTTTTTAGATAAGATCTCACTGTGTAGTTCAGGCTGGCCTTGAACTCATATAGCCCAGGTAGCCCCCCAAACAATCAGTGATCCTCCTGCCTCGGCCACCGGAGTGCTGGGATTGTGGGTGTGTGCCATTATACCTGGCTAAGGACAACTTTCATTCACTATTTCAGCAAATGTTTACTAGTGTTTAGTCTTTGACAGGCGTGGCAGAGGTGGGGTAAATAGTAGTAACTGTAAGTGCCTATCACACACAGGGTATGTCACAGGTCTCAGTGCCCACAGCAGCCTTCTGTCCCTATCCCATGCAGAAGGCATAAGTATATCACTGAAGATCACACAACCAGCAAGACAGACAGGGGTGTTTGGAAGCAGTGTCCTGCCTCAGTCTCAGCATTGTGCTGAGGTTGCTTTGCTGAGGCTGAACTGCATATGTGTTGGGGGAGGGGGTGCTGAGAAGGGAGGGGACTGGCTGCCAGTCAGGAAAATGGAGGGAGGTGGATGGCTGTGGGGCAGTGAGGGGTGCAGCTATCCCAGTCTGGGTTGGGCAGAGGCAGGAGGCCTGTTAGGGGTCAGATGTGTTGGCCTTGGGCACTGTGGCAGAGGGATGCCAGAGAGGGGTACCTTGTGTGAGCCCCCCAACCCGTGGGGGTCTTAGCCCATTCTTCCCTTTGGCCTGTGGATCCCATGTTCTTTCCTGAGCCCTAGATGATGCCCAGACTCAGTGGAATGTGGAGTCCAGTCCGACCTTCTCCGAGGTCCCCAAAGATCCCCAAGGCTCCCAAGATGAATTCCTGCTGTGGGCGTACCCAGCACAGGCTCAAACATTCTTTCTCTCCAGAGGCTGTCCCTCCTGAAAATAAAGGTCGAGTGGATTACGGCAAACATCCTGGGAGTACCCCTCCCCCAAGCAAGGATCAGGGCTGTGCTTGTAAGGAAAGAGACTGGGGCAGCCACCAAGAGGCTGGGTTGGGGGTCTGGGACTGGGGATGTGGGTGAGCGGTGAGGAGGCAGGATTGAGGCCACCCCAGGGGACCACAGCATGCTTGAGCCCCAGGAGTCCTCCTTGGCCACTGCCTCCCCTCCCCCTCTGGCAAGAGCTGTCCTGGTTCCCACGGTCTGTCCCCTCCCATCCGTCCCCTCCTGGGCCCCTGCAGTGAGTCATGCTGCCTAAGGCGGTTGCGCTTTCTCCCCAGGGCAGGGCCTCTCCAGGGACACAGCCCAGGATGGCAGCCAAGGCCTCCTCTTCACCCCAAGGCCATACAGATGTGTCTGTACTCTCCTTGAGCCCCCAGCCAAGCCTCTGTGCCACTGGTATGCACTGGTGGAGATCCCTCTGAAGGTGAAGGTTGCAGTCCCTAGCTGCAGCCTAGGGCTTAACCCCCCACCCCACCCTGATATCAGGCCAACAATAGGACTTCTCTGCACCTCAGTTTCTTCATCTGTAAAATGAAGACAGTAGGGCCATCTTTACTGCTTGGGGCTTCCTAGCTCCCTGGGGACAGGCCACATGTCCTCAGCTCAGAGTGATCACACTGTTAGGTGTTTAGATTAGAAGGAGCAGGGGACAGATGCCAGTGCCATCCTGCAAGATGTCTTTTTATAGCGAAGGTAGAAAGCTCTGAGGCAGCAATCTCTGGTATGCTGTGGGTGAGTGGGTTGGCATGTGGTAGGAAGGTGTTTTCTGCAACAGTTTAGGGTTTGAAATGCCAGGTGGGAGTGGCAGGAGAGTTTGTAGATCAGCTTTATGTTGACCTCTGGCCTGGGTCCTAGAGGAGGCTTCCTGGAGCTGAGGGTCCTGTGAGAGACCCCCAGTGGGATTTCGGTTCAATCAGGGATGATCTGTACCCCATAGTAGGGAAACTGAGGCCCAGAGAGGGCAACATGCTTGTCCAGGGCCACATAGAATCCACAGAGACTGGCTAGAGTCTACTACTAGGCCCTGAAGCTTGATCACTGGCTAGGTGTGACCCTGGGCTTCTCTTCTTTGAGTGCCCTCAGGCCAAGACTTGGTATGTGAAGCTCTTATGGTTAGGCTGGGCAGGTGCAGCCTCCTGAGGATGTTGGAGGCCAGAAGGGCCATATTTCCATCATTGCTGAGTTCCCAGGAGGGAGTGAGTGCCTTGGCCCTTTGGATGTGCAAGTGTTAGGTGCAGGTACAGTGGTCAGGGCCTTTTGCACACCTATGGCAGAGTCCTGAGTGTCCCAGGACTGCAGTACCCCTTCACCCTGGGATGGGTGGCCATCACCCTTGGACACCTGACAGCTGCTCTCCTCCATGGCCTCCATTTCTGTTTCTCGTCTGTGTCTTGGGTCCTGGTGGCTTCAGGGGAATAGAGGGTGCCAGCAGGCCTCTACCCACATCACCACTGTCTGATCTGTGTGCCCCTCGGGCCCTGTGAAGCTGTATACCTGTAGTCTGTCCTTCCATCCCCTGGACAGAAACTAAGACAAGTGTTTTGTGTAGCAGAGGCTCAGGAAGTTTAGGGACTGGCTAGGGTTGCATAGGGGACAAAGGTAAACTGGGTGGGATGCTGGACTTGTCACCTTTATTCCCTGGTTGCTGACAGCATTGCCTGAGGGGCCAACAGAAGGCAATGGACCTGGACAGAGCCTCAGGCAGGTCTGGCCCTGTGCCGCCACACTGACAGCATAAATCAGTCCCGTAGCGGGGAGAACACTCCAGCTCCATTAGGGCACTGAGCACTGCACTCTGATCTGATCGGTAAATAACGGGGCGGTGGCCTTGGGGTGGAGGCCAGGTTGAGAGCTGGCTGCTGTTTCCCTGCTCCTGGCCCAGGTCTCTGCAGTGCCAGTGCCTGAGCCCCCAGCAGGGTGGGTGGCCCTGGTGAAGCCAGACAAGTGCCTTGGCTTCCTGTACTGTTGTGTATACCCTGGAGAAAGCGGGAGCTATATGTCACCTCCCTGTCTCTGTTCTTTGAGGGCTCCTGGCTGCTGTGTCCCCTTGGTTGTGTCTGTAAGGTTGTCAGTGGCCCTGGGGTAAGTGGAGCTGGGGGAAGGCATGAGCCAGCCGGGAGGGGACTGTGGTAACCCTGAGATGTCACTTGCAGGGGAGAAGGGGGGACAGAATATCTGAGGCAGGAGCTGGGGAGGGAGGGACAGGGACAGAGCCTGGTAGGCACCACAGGAGATGCTGCTTGCCCCTGGCATGGAGCCCTAAAAATGGGCACATCCTGTCCCCTCCATGGTGGCACACAGTAGGCCTCATCTCCTCCTGTGCCTCAGTTTACCCTTAGTAGAGCCAAAGTGTTCCAGGAGCAGTATGTGGGAGGCAGACCTTAGGGGTGAAGGTTCTGGGCTTTTTTGCCTTTGACCTGTCTTGCCATGCCCAGTCCCTGCCTGCTCTCTGGTTCTGGCCCAGTAGAGGCAGAGCCTCGTTCCCTCAGGTCTCTGTCCCCGTTAGGAGCCCCTGTTGATGGAGCAGGGGGCCTGGACAAGGGTCCTGACACAGGCCCAGAGGTCAAGGCTGGCTGGGTACAGCCCTGCAAGCCAAGAGTGGGCTTCTGTGAGGAGCACTAGGGAACCATTGAATACTGTTGAGTCACAGAGGGATCACAACCTACTTTGCAAGATTTTTTTAAAAATAAACATTTTTATTTGGGGATAATTTTAGCTTTACAGGAAAGTTATAAAGATAGCACAGGCAGTTCCTACATACCCTCCCCCGGCTCCCCTGCCCCCGTCTTGTTACCATGCGACGTTTGTCAAAATGAAAGCCCAGCTTTAAGTATGACTCTCCACTAACTCAAATTGACGTTTCATGGTCCTCCTTCCTTCCCCAGGGCCACATTGCCTTCTGTGCACCACCTGGGGCAGGGGGTGCAGCCTGGAGTGGAGCACCTGGCTAGCATGCCAGAGCAGCTCAGGCTTTGTGCCTGCTGGGCCACCCCTGTCTTTAGGCTTAGTGCCCTCAGCAGACACCAGAGACACCCTGTGATGCTGCTGCCCTGCTCTTCCTGTTCCGGGTGCCTGGCTGTGGCGGGAACGGGAGCTCTGCCTGAGCTGGCTCCCTGGCAGAAAAAGCTGGCAGTTCTGGCTGTGGGATTGATAGTCCTGACTCTAATGGAAGCCTAGACCTGGAGGCCGCCAGCTCTGGGAAAGAGATTGCTCAGGAAGGAGCCGAGACCTGGCCACCACCTATCCCACTCAGGGTGCCTGGGGTTTTGAGGAGTTGGAGCCTATGTCGCTGTGTACCAGTCATTGTGCAGTTGAGTCACACACCTCACTTGGCACCCGGCACCAGCACAGCTGTGTTGTTCTCAGTCACTCTGCTTGTAAAGGAAGCCGCTGAATACAGTCATTCACACTTCAGTCAAAATTAGTTCCCCTTCCTTTTTTTTGGAGACAGGGTCTCGCTTTGTAGTTCAGGCTGGCCCTGAGCTCACTATGGCACCCAGGCAAGCTGCCGCGAACTCAGCAATCCTCCTGTCTCTGCCTCCCGAGTGCTGGGATTACAGGCATGAGCCACCACGTCCGGCACTGTGGTATGCGGTGTTGATTGTTGGTGGGCGCAAGTCTCCACGCCCAGCATTATATGTGGTTACCGGGGATCGAACTCAGGACCTTGCGCTTGCGAGGCAGGCGCCAGAACCACTGAGCTAACCCTCCGGCCCTAGTTCCCCTTCTTTAGTAAACACTTGCCCCAGAGCTCAACCTCTACACGGAGAAGGCTCAGACTTCAATATCATAGAGCAAAGAAATGTTATTCTATAGCTGTATCCTGGAGGCTGGCTGGAGGCTGGCTGGGTGCTCTTGGGAAGAAGGCACTGTGGGTCCAGACACCATGATACACAGGAAGACGTGTATGTGGCACACCTGGCATACAGTGTGGAGCATGGCTGGAGAACCTTTTGCAAAGGTTCAGGCACAAGCAGGAGGTCAGGGGTATTTGAGGGCCTGTGGGGACCAAAGAGTTGAAGCAGAGCAGGGTTGTGCAGGGGGCCTATGCTCAGGCCTGTCCCCTTCCCCCCATAACCCTATCCCCAGCAGTCTGGGACCAGCACCATCACTCCGAGCAGCTGGCGGCTTCTCCTTTAAAAAAAGTTTTGGTTTTTTTTTTAAAGATTTTATTTTTAGGATAAGAAAAAAAGTTAGGGGAAGGCTTTTAGAAAATTCCTTCAGTACAGAATTAATGGCTTGTGAACATCAGGGCAGGAGGCAGAGCTGGGTCTCAGCCTGTGCCTCCTGGGGCCCACAGTTCACCCTGGGGCCAGCCCCATCTCCAGGCGGAGTACACAGTACCCCACCCATGTCATCTGGGTCCCCTCCCCCAGGGCTAGCAATTTTCATTTGCACACAGCCCATTTCTTAATGCCCAAGTGATCCATATTCATGAACAGTTACATAAGTGCTGCCCACCCACAGCCAAGCGCCTGGGGGAGAAGGAGGCTCCAGGGCTGCCCCATCTGCGGTCCACTCCCAGGCGCCAGCTCCCCTCGGTCAGCCGAGGCCCAGAGCATTCAGTGGAAAATTCCAGAAGCCAGCAGTCCACCCGTTTTTAATTGCTGTGTCCTGGGCCCCCTCTAGGACACCCTAACAGAAGCCCTCAATTCACTGGTGTGTCTTCACTGAGCTACCATCTGGGCAGTGCTGGGTGCAGGGTGGGGACCCCAAAGCTCAGGAGCAGCAGCTCCAGAGATACAGAGCTGACAGAGGGGAGCCTTCCTTTCAGCTCACAGGGATGTTCTTGGCATCATAGAGCAAACAGGAATTGTGTGTTGAAGTCATTGAAGTGAAATGGAGACAGAACATTCACCTAACTTTCTGAATGGTGCTTCATCTCAGTTGCATTATTATCATTCTCTTATGGTGCTTTGTGTATAAATAAAACCTTATCTCCTCCTGCCTGTGTGCTGGGAGGAAACAGCAGCGTGTGTGGGACTCAGCCCTGGCCCTGATTTCAGGTGTCCTCAGGGGTCCCAGAAGGTTGCTTGGGTGGGGGGAGGGGGGAGGATCAGGAGCAAAGGCCCTGGGGCCCAGCCCGGTGGGAGCCCATGAGGGGCCAGGGAGGAAGGTGAAGGAGCTCAGCTCACAGGCTGGGCAGACTTCAGGTTCAGGATTGTTCTGGGAGTCCCAAGACGCAGAGGAGGGCTGTGGAGGGAACCTGGTCTTTGTTCTGGGGGTAGGGTCCTCCCAGCCATTTGCTCACTGCCAAACTGAAGCTCCAATTCCATTTTATGACAGTAATGATGGCAATATCCATGTCAGAGACTATGCATGTTGGCTGATAAACTGGGGCCCTTACCACAGACACATGTCACCCAATGACTGCTGTGCTCGCTTGCACTGAGTAAACTGAGGCCCAAAGAAGCGCGGTGGCTAGCCCAGGTCACCCACAGCCACAAGAGCACTCACACCTGGACTGCAGTGGCCTGGCCTGGATGTCTGCTGTGCCAACACCTCAAGAGCACACTGTAGCAGGGATTTGGAACAGATAGCCCTGCAGGATGCCTACCAAACCCTTAAGAGCAGCCTCCTTAGGACAGCCAGATACTGCACTCTGGGGACCCCAGAGCCCTTCCTGGCAGCAATAGAGGCTACATGCAGGCATGTGAGGGTCAATGCAACATTTTAGCTGGCAGTCTTCTGTACTTCGTTTCCCTATCTATAGAGTAGGCCTCACAGGGCCACCACGGTTCAGGGTGACAGTACCAGGCCTGGCATACCCATAAGCATGGCATCCTTGGGATTTATGGAGGCAGTAGGTATAGAAGCACTCTCCTGTCAGACCCAGGGGCATCCAGCTCTCCTGAGACACCACCATGTGCTGAAACCTTTGTGAAGCCCAGGGATAGGGGTGGCATGGGCTGGGCACACTCTGCTGCTGCCTGGCTCTTGTGAGCACAGCCCAAGCGACATGGTGGGCTCAGTCTGAAGTCAGCTAAGCTGCTGGGGCCTGGGGCTCTGGCAGAGGTGAGGATCATGTGGGACAAGGTGAAGCCAACCCAGAGTCAGTCAGGGGTGAGGGGAGACCCCTTAGATCACTGGGTAAACTGAGTCAGGCCCAACTAATGCTGGGCCAGGAGTGGCAGCCCCAAAGGCAGTGTGTTGGTACTGCTCTGTCCCAACCTCTCCTTCGAGGTACTAGCCCCAAGGTTTCTCTATTCCTGAGTCACACCCCAGCCCTCTTCAGCTTTTGTTTCAAGGCAGAGTCTCTCTAAATTGCCAGGTATTACCTTGAACTCTTTTGTTTGTTTTGTCTAGTTTTCTTTTTGAGACATGGTCTTGCTTTGTATTTCAGGCTGGCCCTGAACTCAGTATGTGCCCTCTGCTAGCCTTGAACTCACAGCAATCCTCCTGCCTCTACCTCCTGAGTGCTGGGATTACAGGCGTGAGCCACCACACCCAGTGTTATTGCCTTGAACTCTTGACACAGCCCTCCTGCCTCAGCCTTCTGTGTGGCTGGGACCACAGTATGCTCCCTCTGCCTCCACATTGAGACTGGCCTGGTCCCCATGAGCCTGAGCCATTCAGGCATCTGGATCTGGGGCACTGAGACACTGCCTCCTGGGGTAGCTGGGACCCATGGAAGGTTCTGGAGCTAAGCCAATCTGTGTGTCTCTTGCAGCTGCAGCCAGAGCAGCTTGACTGTGGCGCAGCCCACCTGCAGCACCCGCTGACCATCCTGCAGCCACTGAAGGCCACACCTGTGTTCCGTACCCCAGGCCTCACTGCAGTGGCTGTGGCCAGTGCCAACAATTACACAGCGGTCTTCCTGGGCACAGCCACTGGGCGGCTCCTCAAGGTAGGATGATCACATCAGGCTCTGAAACTAGGCGGATTTGCATCCCATCTCTGGGCTGTGCCCCAGGCCAGCCATGTGAGTCAAGACTCAGTTTCCCCATCTGTGAAGGGCTGGAGCTGCTATGGGGCTTTGATGAGGTAGGGCCACAGCCTGGCAAATATGGGTCTCTCTGGGGCTCGGTTTCCCCTTTGTGAAACGGGTGGGAGAGAAGGCATGAGGAGGATAGCCTGTGGCCTCTGTGCTTCTTGTTCCCGGAGGGCTGCCAAGGAAGTGGCTTGTATGATGCACACATTTGCATGGAATGAAGCCTCGGGTCTTCACTCTTGGTCTCAGTGCCCCAGGCTCAGAATGGTTGGGACACATGAGGTGCGGGGCCAGGATGGGCAGGAGCTGCTGAGGACTGCCTGATGCTCCCGCTCTTCCCTCCAGCTCAGCCTGAATGAGAATATGCAGGTGGTCAGCCGGCGCATGGTGACAGTGGCCTATGGAGAGCCCGTGCACCCCATCATGCAATTTGACCCCACAGACCCTAGCTACCTCTATCTGATGACTTCCCACCAGGTAAGACTACCCCTGACCCAGGGGCCTCTGGCCTCTGGCCTGTGCAGAGCTGGATTCCTTCCCTCCCCCAGAAAAAATGAGCCCTCTGTTTCCCCAACCCCTGCTTAGAGCCTGCTTCTTCCCCCAGATGGCCCGTGTAAAGGTTGCAGCCTGCGAGGCACATGCCACCTGTGGGGACTGTGTGGGCGCAGCTGATACCTACTGTGGCTGGTGCACACTGGAGACACGGTGAGGCCCCGGGCTACATACAGGATGGTGGGTAGCAGGCAGTGACCAGCTGGGACCTGACCTGTGCCATCTTCAGGTGCACCATGCAGCAGGACTGCTCTAACTCCAGCCAGCCACACTTCTGGACCAGCGCCAGTGAGGGCCCCGGCCGCTGCCCCGCCATGGCTGTGCTACCAGCTGAGATCAATGTGCACCAGGAGCACCCAGTGAGTCATCATGGAGTCCCTTTGGTTAGGTGACCCAGTGTGCGTAGCACAGCCAGATTCATGGAAGGGGAAGTCCCAGCCCAGGGAGGTGGCAGTTCCCCTGTGCATTCGAGCACCTTCCATGAGCCAGGTACATTCTAGACTCTAGGGACACATGAACAAGACCCCAGTAAGATGTGAAAGAGCCAGGTGTGGTGTTGCATCCCTGTCAGCACTTGGGAGGCTGAGATAGGTGGATCACTGAGAGTCCGAGGCCAAGGTGGGTTATGTAGTATCTCAGAAAATAAATAAAGTTGGTGATGCAGAGATCGAGAAAAGAAAAAGTGCTAAGTGTGAGAGGGCAAAGTGTAGACATTTCAGACTGGTCAGGACTGGGAAGTGGTAGAAGTGACATTTGAGCAAGGATGAGGTGAGCTGGGTGGCCCTGACAGAAGGCTTGGGGCACAAGTAGTATGGCAAGGAAGTGCCAGGGCACAGGGTATGAAGAGGTCTCCTGGCCAGTGAGTTTCACCATGGGGAAACTGAGGTCCAGAGGAGAGCACAACCCAGGGCACATTCAGGCAGTTCACCTGGGGTGGCTGAGCTGTCTGTCAGGAACTGAGGTCCTCTCCCCCAGGGCATGATCCTGCAGGTCTCTGGCAGTCTGCCCAGTCTCAGCGGCCTGGAGATGGCCTGCGACTATGGCAATGGCATCCACACAGTGGCACGGGTCCCAGGCCCCGCTGACGGCCACCAGATTGCCTACTGCAACCTCCTACCCCAGGACCACTTCCCAGCCTTTCCGCCTCAGCAAGGTGAGTGAGTGGCAGAGTGCAGATTGCTCTTGAGGTGGATCCTGACCTTGGGCCTCTGAGATCCCCACCTGTGACCTCCAGACCATGTGACCATGGAGATGTCCCTGAGGGTCCACGGGCGTGCCATCGTCTCGGCCAACTTCACCATCTATGACTGCAGCCGAATTGTCCACGTAGCCCCCAGCACTGCGTGAGTGTCTGGGTGCCCTGAGGGAGTGGGGTGACAGAGTCCCTGGGGAAGGCCTTTGGGGGTGTCCACAGCTCCCAGCTCTTGCCTGCCCACCAGGCCTCTACAGATGCCCAGAGAAAATCCTGACTGCATATGGTGGCTGCCTATGGTCCCTTACATACGTCTGGTGGGGGCAGTTCACTCCTTACAGGCGCACTGTGCCCCTTTGCCTTTTGGGCCCAGGTCCTCAGGCAGGGTGAGGTGAGGGTGGGAGCAGAGTCTAAGGGCCTGTCTTCCAGCTGTACCAGCTGCCTGTCTGCACGCTGGCCCTGCTTCTGGTGCACGGAGCAGCACACCTGTGTCTCCAACCAGTCCCAGTGCCAGGCCTCATCCAACCCCAGGGTAAGCCAGCAGGGCGGGGCCGCAGCATTATGCTCCATCCTATTTTATGAAAAATAACATGGTTATTTTCGGTGGTTCAACATCTTTCCAAGCCTTTATATCTTCTTCCTCAATACTGAAGGACCAGTTAGGTATGGTCTTGCTATCCCATTAAAAACCAAAAACCTGGGGCCAAAGGGTTAGCTCATTGATTCTGGCACCTGCCTTGCAAGCACAAGGTCCTGAGTTCGATCCCCAGTAACCACATACAATGCTGGGCGTGGAGACTCATGTCCACCAGCAGTCAACCAGCAATCAGCACCACATACCACAGTGCCAGGCGTGGTGGCTCACACCTGTCATCCCAGCACTCGGGAGGCAGAGGCAGGAGGATTACTGAGTTCGAGGCTTGCCTGGGCTGTATAGTGAGCTCAGAGCCAGCCTGAACTACAAAGCTAGACCCTGTCTCAAAAACAAAACAAAACAAAACAAAACAAAACCTTCCATGTAATTTGTGGTTTTGTGATCCCTGGTAATTCTACTCTCTCTGTGACTGTTTCTTCACCTGTAAATGGGCCACCATCAGGGTTGAGAGATCTAGAGTTAATACCCGTCACTAAGTGGACTGGATTAATGACCACCATGCAACTAAGGACCAGAGACAACTTCTTTTAAGGAGACTTCTGTGCTGGGTTTTGACAGAGGTGTAGGAAATCATAGCTGGTAGGGGTTTCCGAGGCTCTACCCAGTCAGAATCTCTACCCCAGGTTCTCTGGGTAGGACAGGCAGGACATGGGGGGAGCTGTCTCTGAGGGTCAGTGTCATCGGCCGGAGAAGCAGCTTCACCCAGCCTGTATAACTAGGCAGTTCACCAAGTGCCACACAGCCTGGCAGTGGTCTGCATGTCAGCGAACCAGAGCAGGCAGGACTCACCTGCATGTCCCCATTGTCCCTATCCTCATGTGGGCAAGCAGGAGGCCTGGGGAGAGGGAGGGTGTAACTCCCAGGTGACTTCTAAAATAGCAGGGCTGGACAAGAAGGGGCCTCATGGGTGCTGTCCCAGGGAACCCAGGACAGGGTGGTCTCAGCAGACCAGATGGGCAGACGGTTGGAGGTTGGGAGGTCGCCTGGACCATTAGACACAAGTCTCACTCCTGAGCCTGGGGCACAGGCATGTGACAGCATTCAGGCCCCAGGACTCTGACTATCCCCCAAGCATTGGCCAGCAGGGTTGATGACCTACCCTAACTACCCTCTGTGACCTCTGCAGAGCCCCGATGAGTGTCCCCAGACCCTGTCTTCTCCTCTGGCACCTGTGCCCACAGGCGGTGCCCAGGACATCCTTGTGCCACTGGCCAACGCTGCCTCCTTTCATGTGAGTTTCCACGTGGGTTGTGGTCTTTCCCAGAGGTAAGCCCCATGAAGACTGCTGTGCAGGACAGAGGGGACAAGGGAGCAGGTGACAGCTGGGACCCAGACAAAGTGCAGAGAAGTTCTGGCCCTTGAGGACCCAGCACCAGATGGGTGTGGTCCACGCTGGCTGGGGTAGAAGTGGTCATGGCCTGAGTAAGTAGGAAACCTCAGGGGGCAGAGCCCAAGTGTTCCTAATCTGGTATGTCAGCGGAGTTTGGTCAAGGGATGGACTGACAGTTTGGTGGGCAAGGCCTGCGTGTAGCCTTAGCTGGGTGGTCATGGCCTAGGATGTCTGCATCCAGGGTGGGTGGGGCTTACTGGGTGGACTTGGTCCTTACTTGCCCTGCATTGGTTCAGTTTAGCCCCACAACCGTGTCTCCCCTGTGGTCCTGTGGCCCCTCTGTCTGGTGGAGGAAACCAAGGCCAGAGCAGATGGCTGGGTTCTTGCTTCCCCCCCTCCTGCCCTCCCACAGTTCCTGGGTGGGAAGTGTTGACAAGTCCTGGCAGAGAACCAGCTGTCCAGCTCCTGGGACTCCATCTGCCACTCCCACAAGGAGCAGCATTGATGGCTTGTCACACGTGGGGCTGTGCGGTAGGCATTGCCATATGTAGGGAAGAGGGCCTTGGCCCCAGTCCTCAGGCCCAGGTCCCTTCTCCTCACCCCCCAGCCCCAGACCCCTGACTCTAGGTTATTGGTTCTTAGACCCTGCCCGCTGGGACACTCAGGCTATCTGTGCCTTCCATGCCAGTTGCCTGTTGCTCCTGGCTGGGACCCCAAAAGGAGAGCCTGACCTGCTCTCTCTTTGGGTGTCCCCTCTCCAACAACAGGGGCACAGAGAGGGACCCACCCAAGGGTCTCATCCATGGGACCCTAGCTTGTTCCCTCAGCCAGTGTGCGTGGTGTGCTTGCTGCCACTGGGAGAGCAAGATGAGCACTCTGCTTCCACCTAGCAGGCACTTGCTAAGCACTTCCCACAAGCTGGTCCCAGTTAGCGCACTTTAGGTTCCCAGGTTTGCAAACCTATAAGATATGCGAGCTCCAATTTTCCCAGCAACTCTGCAAAGGAGAGGATTTGATTTCCAGTTCTTGTTGTATACTGTACACTAATATACTGCTGGGCATGGTGGTGAATGCCTATAATTCCAGGATTTGGAAGCTGAGGCAGGCGCATCACTGTGACTTTGAACCCAGCCTGCATAGCATAGTGAGACTCTGCCTCAAAAGACCAAAAAAAAACAAAAAGTAAAAATAAGTCAAGGCTTTGCAAAGAGGATGACTTGATCAGGCCATGCATCTTAGGAAGGGGCAAAGGAGGTACTGCAACCTGGCTTGAACTCTTCTAGATGCTTTGTGGCATTGAGGGCTGGGCTCAGTCTCAACCTCCTGTATAACTGGGAGATGGGGCAATGGCTTCTTGACACCCACTTCCAAGTGGGTGAATGCAGGATCCCATGGGTGTGCCCCTCTAGTTGGGGGGCGGGTGCCAGGAGCTTTTGGGCCAGGGATGTCTGAGCTGGAGTCAAGGCTGCACTGAATCTTGCCAGAGGCAGAAAGGGGACCAGCTGCCTGGGGGAGGAGGAAGGGACTCTGGGCAGAGTGCTGCAGGCATCCTTGGATAGAGGGAGGGACCTGGCACTGTGAGCTGAGTCCAGGCCTGCTTTAGGCCACTGGAGAGGGAAGTCTCTGCCTCAAAAAACCCTGAACATGGGCCGGAGGGTTAGCTCAGTGGTTCCAGCGCCTGCCTCGCAAGCGCAAGGTCCTGAGTTCGATCCCCGTAACCACATATAATGCTGGGCGTGGAGACACGCCCACCAACAATCAACACCGCATACCACAATGCCAGATGTGGTGGCTCACGCCTGTAATCCCAGCACTCGGGAGGCAGGGACAGGAGGATTGCTGAGTTCGCGGTGGCTTGCCTGGGCACCATAGTGAGCTCAGGGCCAGCCTGAACTATAAAGCAAGACCCTGTTTCAAAAAGCAAAAAAAAAAAAAAAAAAAACCCTGAACATGGCAGCAAGGAAGAGGTTCAATGGCAGTGGAGCCCAAAGGTGTTTGGGGGATGATGAGGCCTGCCTCTCCCACCGCCTCCCTCCATCCCCCTCAGGGAGCAGCCCTCCAGTGCAGCTTCGGACTGGAGGACAACTTTGAGGCTGTGTGGGTGAATGAGTCTGCCATCCGTTGCAGCCATGTGGTGGTGAGTACGGTGACTTGAGAGGGAAAGGCCAGGTAGTGTGCCCCATCCTCCCTCCTACCCTCTTCTACTTCCAGCCCCTCTCCAACAGCCTTAGACCTAGCCAAAACCCAGACCCTCCAGCCTTTCACACCCTCTTGTCCTCTGCAGCTGCACACATACCAGAAGAGCCAGATGTTTCTGCTCAGCCTCCAACTACAGGGGCAACCACCTCAGTTCTTGGACAGCCCTGACCCCATGACAGGTGGGTGCCCCTCCACCCCCCCTTGGCCTGGGGACCCTGCCTTTACAGGTCCATGGTATCCTCATTATTCTCCCATGCCCCTGCCAAGCACCAGGCTCTGCAGTGCCTCCTGCCAACAGTGTGCAACTGCTAGCACTCCAGATACCCTCTGAACCCTGCTGTCCCCGTGGACACCTGCAACACTCAAGCCTGGGAACTATTACTGCTTTTTTTTTTAAGCACTACTTGGGACTGAACCAAGGGCCTGTAGTTGAGCTACAGCCTCAGCTCTTTGTAATTTTTGAGTCAGAATCTCACTTAGATGTTTGGGTGGGGTTTAAATTTGTGATCCTTCTGGCTGTGTCTCAGAGTGCTGGGAAGACAGGTGTGCACCACCACACCCAGCCATTGTTACATTTTAACACACCAAGGGGCTAGACCAGGCTCCTCGTATGAATCTTGATGACCCCAGATCATTCCTGCTCCTCCAGAGGATGCTGATGGGAACAGATCCACTTGGGCCTGTTATGATCTGGCCTCTCTCTGGGGTCTGGAGGCCTCAGCCTCTCCCTGGAGAATGATGTAGTCTGAGCTGCCTTATGGACTCTGGAGGAGGGTGACAGTAATGGGGCCACGGGTCTGAGCATGCTGAACTTGTCTCCCCAGTCGTGGTCTACAACTGTGCCATGGGCAGCCCTGACTGCTCCCAGTGCCTGGGCCGTGAGGACCTGGGTCATCTCTGCATGTGGAGTGATGGCTGCCGCCCTCGGGGGCCTCTGCCACCCCCACCTGGCACCTGCCCAGCCCCCGAGATCCGCACGGTGAGCACCAGGGCATTCACAGGCAGTCACCCTGTGACTGAGGCAGCGCCCCTGCATTGCATGGTGGGGAGTAGAGAGCAACAGAGAAGACATGGGGAGGGGAGCGTGGACTTTGCATCAGCAGGACATAGCAAGATCCCAGCCACATCCCAGCCACGTCTACCCAGTGAGCACCCAGGCTCCCTCCATAACTTACCAGCCTGCATTCTAACTAAGAAAAACAACCCAGTGGGCATGCTGGCGCACAGTGTCATCCCAGCACTCTGGGAAGCTGAGGCAGGGGCATCCCCAGTTGGAGCCCAGTTTGGGCAACTGAGTAACATAGCAAGATCCTGTCTCAAAATAAAAATGGCTGGGGATATAGCTCAAAGTGAGGGCTGTGTGTTCAATCCCCAGTAAAGAAAGAAATAAGCAAAGTGAAACCAACAGAAAACCACCATTTGGGGAAGAGATTGGGTTGGACTAACTGGGGTCAGATGCCTCCCTGGGCACTGCTGGCATGCAGTCACCAGGTGGGCTCAGTGACTATTGCTTGTGCGTCCTCTCAGGAGCCCTCTTGGTCCTTTTCCTCCCCCTCCTCCTCTGAACCTGCATCCGGGTGTCCTGTGGGACATGAGAAACAGCTCCCTGAGGCTCTTGGCCTCACAGCCCCAACCTCCCCTCTCTGGGCTTGGCAGATTGAGCCCCTGAGTGGCCCCCTGGATGGCGGGACGTTGCTGACCATCCGTGGCCGGGACCTGGGCCGGCGGCTCAGTGATGTGGCCCATGGCGTGTGGATCGGCAGTGTGGCCTGCGAGTTGCTGGCCGACAGATACACCGTGTCAGAGGAGTGAGTTGTGGCAGGGCCCTGCCCTATGCCGCCATGTCCTGCAGCTCTGTCCCATCAGCCCCAAAGTCCAGCCCAGACCCGCCACACATCCTGGCTCTGGCGACTATGATCAGCAGTCAAGAGAGTGGAGGGGTAGGGTGCACCTTCAGGAAGGGCGGGGAGCTAGTTACCTCAGCCACTAGCCCAACTGGTAACTAGAGGCCATGTGGCCCCAGGTTATGCAACAGAAACTCTTGGAGGGGGGATGATCCCAGGGGGTAGTGGTAACACCCATCTCTAGCTATGACCTTGTGACCTGGTATCCCCTCCAGGATTGTGTGTGTCACAGGGCCAGCCCCAGCAGCATTCTCAAACGTGGTGACCGTGAATGTGTCCAAGGAGGGGACGTCCCGGGAGCGCTTCTCCTATGTGGTGAGAAGCCCTGTCCACCATGCCCACAACCTTGCCTGCCCAGTGCCCAGTCTGACCACTCGCCTTTCTTCCCAGCTGCCCCAGGTTCACTCCGTAGAGCCGGCCATGGGCCCTATGGCAGGCGGCACCCGGATCACCATCCGAGGGAGTGACCTCCATGTGGGCTCCGAGCTCCAGGTCCTGGTGAATGACACGGACCCTTGCACCGAGCTTGTGTGAGCCCCAGGGACCATAGCTGGGGGGTCTCCCCAAGGTCTGCTAGACCCCTCTCCTCCCTGATTCAGTTTCTCCTCCTGGTGAGGACAGAGCAGTTAGAGGTGGAGGTGCCGTGGGGGCTCATACATCAGACATCCCAAAAGAGACTCCACAGTGCACATGGTCCACACCCAGTGAACTCAGATCCTCGCATAGCCCTGGGGTGTGGCCAGTGATGCAAGTGTGCCCTAGAGCCTTCTGGGAAATACCTGTCTCCTATGCATAAGCTATGCACCAAGCCCCCGCAGTATGTGATCAGGCCTAGCAGGGCCCTCAAGGGTGAGACAGACACATCCGCAGGAAATAGGAATGGGATTGTGAAGAAGCTGCTGGGAAGAGTTGGCAGGGAGATCTAGGAAGGCTTCCGGGGGAAGGTGGGTAGTTAAGAAGAGGGCTGGTGTGGGCAGTGGGAAGGAGGAGCTGAGCAGGAAGGGGACTTGGGTGGGGGCACAGGGTCAAGATGGCCATGCTGTCCTGCTTCCTCAGGCGTTCAGACACTAGCATCACCTGCACCATGCCCACCAGTGCCCTGCCTGCCATGGTTCCTGTGTGTGTGCGCTTTGAGCGCCGGGGCTGTGCACACGGGAACCTCAGTTTCACCTACATGCAGAACCCGGTCATCATGGACATCAGCCCACGGCGCAGCCCCATCAGGTGAGGCCAAGCTCCCCGCTGCCCTGCCCTGCCCCACCCTTCCTGCCCAGCTGTGGTTGACAGACTGGCTGTCCCTAGTGGCGGCAGGACCATCACAGTGGCCGGTGAGCGCTTCCACATGGTGCAGAACGTGTCCATGGCTGTGCACCACATCGGCCGGGAGCCCACGGTAAGGAGGTCGGGGATGATGGGACAGGTGGAGTGGCTCTGCTGACCGCACACCCAGCCTCCCTCTATCCCCTTTGCCTTTCCACATACACCCCTCATTCCCCAGCTGTGCAAGGTCCTCAACGCCACGCTCATCACCTGCCCATCACCTGGGGCCCTGCACAATGCCTCGGCGCCTGTGGCCTTCTTTATTAATGGCCGAGTCTACATGGACGAGGGACCCTATGAGGCTCTTCCTGACCCAGAGGAGCTGCCACGTGGGGGCCGCTTCCACCTGGACTACCTGCCCGACCCACAGTTCTCCACAGCACGGCGTGAACGTTGGATCCGCCACCATCCCGGGGAGCCACTCACCCTCGTCATTCACGTAAGCACCTTGTTCAATCCCTCCCCATTCCCTTCCTGCTATCCTATTCCTGTCCCTGTCCTTGTCCCATCCCCTTCCTACATCTCTCTCTGCAGAAGGAGCAGGACGGCCTGGGGCTTGAGAGCCATGAGTACCAGGTCAAGATCGGCCAGGTGGCCTGTGACATCCAAATCGTCTCTGACAGAGTCATCCACTGCTCAGTCAATGACTCTCTGGATGCTGCGGAGGGACAACTGCCCATCACAGTGAGTGGGTGGGCCCCAGTGCTGTGGTGGGTGTGACCATCTCTGAGTGGTTGTCCTAGAAGCTTGGTGGCCATGGCTACCACCAGAGTGGCCAGTGCTGGGCCCCAGTGGGTGTGGCCTGGTTCCTCTGTGGAGCACTGGCCCTTCCTTGGAGTTTGGTAGCCTAGGCCAACAAAGTAGGGCAGAGCTTTCAGCCCTACTTGACAGCTGGGGAAACTGAGGTCCAAGAACCCAGTGACTTCTTGCCCAAGGTCAGTGAGTGGGCAGCCAGGACTAAGGGGGCTGGACTTTGAGAAACAATACACTGATGTGCCATCTCAGTGTCCATCTACCATAGGCTACCAGTCAATACCTAGAGGCCTGGAGGGAGAGCAAAGCAAGGCCCAGAAAGCAGCCTTTTCTCCTCATGCCCACCTGCATGGGCACTCACTGCCTCACCACCCCAGGATGGTTCAGTCAAAACAGTATCTTTACCAGGCCTGGTCTTTAGTCTTCATCAGCTCCTCTGGACAGTCTAGCCGATACTGGACCCAGCAGCCAGGCACTGGGTGCTGCCCACCTCTGGCTCTTCCACGTTCCTCCCACGGTCCTGACTATGGTGGCC
This sequence comes from Thryonomys swinderianus, assembly GCA_004025085.1. Classification (NCBI taxonomy): domain Eukaryota; kingdom Metazoa; phylum Chordata; class Mammalia; order Rodentia; family Thryonomyidae; genus Thryonomys; species Thryonomys swinderianus. The sequence continues at coordinate 94,588 of PVIC010000202.1, forward strand.
CTTACAGTGTGTGTGGCGAGTGTGGCGGGTTAGATGTGGTCGTCTTGTGTTGTGAGTCTGAAGCTAGCGACCTGTCCATGGCCAAGCAGAGCCACAGCGCTTCCTGCACTGAAACCCTTCCTGCCTCTGCCAGGTCCAGGTGGGGAACTTCAACCAGACCATCGCCATGCTGCAACTGGGGGGCAGCGAGACGGCCATTGTGGCCTCCATCGTTATCTGCAGTGTCCTGCTGGTGTTGTCCGTGGTTGGTACGGAGCCCCCTCCCTGGGAGGCCTCTTGAGACAGCCTGGGGTAGGGGCAGCAGGGCAGGGGCATCATGCCAGATGCTGCATGGCGGGTGGAAGGTGAACAGTGAAGGCCAAGAAGGGGAATTTGAACTCTTGTCCTCTAGTCACTGAGGAGCTATGGAAAGTCCCAGAGAGAGGCTGACCAGGGAAGATGAACCTTTGTGTTGTAATTGTGGTTATACAGTGGGCAGCGAGTGCTCAGTGAGCGGGGAACGGAGCCCTCCTGCCCACTGGGAGTGTAGAGTGCTTGGAAAATGCTTGGCAGTGCCTCAGCCTGGTGCCACAGAACTGCCATCTGGCTCAGCAGTTCTATTCCTGGGTATTTGCCCAAGAGAAATAACTTATACATACACACATACACACAAACCCTTGCACACAAATGTTGCATTACTTCTAATGACTGAGACATCAAAACAACTCAGATGGCCATTGGGTGATAAGTGGATAAACAAGAGGCAGTCTGTCTGTCCCTGAAGTGGAATATTACTCGGCCACAAAAAGTAAAGGTTTGACAGGTGCTGTGAGGAGAGGAATCTTGAGAACATTATGGTAATGGAGCTGGAGAAAAAAGATGGTGTGCCGCCAGGGATTTAGCCCAAATGGTACCGCACCTACCTTGGAAACACAAGGGCCTGAGTTTGGTCCCTGGTATCACCTCCCTGCCAAAAAAAAAAGATTGCGTGCTGTGTGATTCCACTTAGACAAAGTGTCCCAAAGAGGGTTGACTGTAGAAATGGAAAGTAGATTTGTGGCTGCCAGGTGAGAGGGAAAGGGGAGGACTGCTTCACGGGTGTGGGTCTTGTCCAGGCAAGAAACATGTTCGAAGACTGGTGCTAATAGTAGCTCCTGACTAGGAACCACTGAGCAGCAGACTTGACATGACAGATTACATGGTGTCTTAATATTACTGTGTCTTAGTATGGCTACAGTGTCTTAGTTTAAAAAGAACCTGATCGTATGCAATGTAAAAAAAAAAGAAACACAGGAAACTGGAGGAAGATAAAAGCAGCCCCAGCATGTCCCATGTGCTGCATGTCTCCCCTTAGCTCCTTGCCTAGGAGCACTATTTACTCCTCTGTCACCTCGGAAGGGTATAGTGTAACTGCTGGAAAGGCGCTGTTAACAAGTGACATCTGCTCATTGTAAAGGGAATGGAAAACCTAGAGAGAGAAAGCAGAGGCCACACAGCATTCCTGCCCCAGGATCTCCCTCCTCCACGGGTTCCTTTGCTAAGGGGAAGGCAGGCACTGTCTGGTCCCCAAACCCTGAGCCTCGGGCAGGAAGGGCTGAGCCGGTGCAGGGAGCTGGCCCCTGACATCCTGCCGCTCCCTATACCCACAGCTCTGTTTGTCTTCTGCACAAAGAGCCGCCGAGCGGAGCGTTACTGGCAAAAGACATTGGTGCAGATGGAAGAGATGGAGTCTCAGATCCGGGAGGAGATCCGCAAAGGTAGCAGGCGGGGACAATGGGACAGACAGACAGGATGGTGGCTTCCCATCTGGGAACCTGGGGACCAGTTCACCATCCACCCACACTGCCTACCTGTCCACCAGGCTTTGCCGAGCTGCAGACAGATATGACAGACCTGACCAAGGAGCTGAACCGCAGCCAGGGCATCCCCTTCCTGGAATACAAGCACTTTGTGACCCGCACTTTCTTCCCCAAGGTCAGCCTCAGCCCCCTCGACCCACTCTGGGTGCCTTGAGTAACGGGGCCCATGGCACCTTTCTGTAGCACAGACCCTTTGCATAGAAGTGCAGAACCTACACTTTCATCCACAGCGGTCCTGGCGACCTGCCGAGGCCAGGCCCAGTTTCTCCCCCACTTTCTTCTGCACTCACTGGATGTTTCACTGTCCATACAGAAGCCACTTCTTGCCCCTCTCTTCTAGTGTGCTGGGCCTGCCACCTCCAGTCTCGCTTTTCTTGGTCTCCATGTCCCCTCTCCTGTCCACTGAACCCTGCCCAACCCTTCTATGCCTCCCTTACTTCCCGTTGCCCTTCTTGGGGCCACTGCCCTGTCTGCACTTTCCCTGGGTAACTGATCAGTGCTCTCCCTATTCCCCACACAGCAGCTGAGGACAGCACCTTGGCTTGCCTCAGTCTCCCCTACTGCACACTGAGATTCTTCTGCTTCCCCCAAAGTCTGTGCCCTCTTGTGTCACACACCGTGACTCATGCTGTTTCCGATGCCCGTGACCCTCCAGGAAGCCTCAGAAGACACCCCTCCCGGTATCCCCAGTACCCTCTGTGTCCTTGGCCCTGGGCATGACTGTGCCTCTCACATGTAGGTGAGGCTCTTTGTCCCCAGGCCAGTTGTGCATGCCAGGCGGCCTGCTGAGACTGGGCTCCTCCCCCATAGTGCTCGTCCCTGTATGAAGAACGCTATGTGCTCCCATCGCAGTCCCCGGACTCCCAAGGGGCTCCCCCAGCGCAGGAGACCCACCCACTGCTGGGAGAGTGGAATGTGAGTACCCCAGGCCTGGTGTTCCCTTCCTGCCCACCTAACCAACCTACAACCCCACCCAGGAGAGGGAAGAAATCTCTGCCTCCGAGAGGTAGTGAGCCCCCAACCCCAGAAGCATTCAAGGGCCACCCAGACTTCATGGTCAGCACTGACTGACTCAGGAGGGTAGAGGGGACTGAGGCTCACCCGCCCCTCATCCCATGGGCCCCACATCACCGCTGCCTAGATCACAGAAATGGGAGACCCCGCCCTGAGTGTTTCCTTGCCTCCAGGCCCCACTATTTCCAGGTGGGAGGGTGATGAGCTCTGTGCCCATCCCAGGAGGATGCATGGTGGCCAGGGCATCACAATGCCTTTCCCACTCGCAGATCCCTGAGAACTGCCGCCCCAGCATGGAGGAAGGCATCAGCCTGTTCTCCTCCCTGCTCAGCAACAAGCACTTCCTCATTGTCTTCGTGCATGCACTGGAGCAGCAGAAAGACTTTGCAGTACGCGACAGGTGAGGCCGGGCCTGGCCACCCCAGCAGTTACTCCTGGTGCCCATCCTGACGCTGCATCCCTGCAGGTGCAGCCTGGCATCACTGCTGACCATCGCACTGCATGGCAAGCTTGAGTACTACACCAGCATCATGAAGGAGCTGCTGGTGGACCTCATTGATGCCTCCGCTGCCAAGAACCCCAAGCTCATGCTGCGGCGCACTGAGTCAGTGGTAGAGAAGATGCTGACCAACTGGATGTCCATCTGCATGTACAGCTGCCTGCGGGTGAGCCTGGGGACCGAGACCTAGGGTCTCAGGCATGGCCAGTGCCGGCCAAGATCTGGGAGGAGGGAGGAGGGTTTGTGTTCTGGTGGGAATGAAGTCTGTGGCTCAGTGGGGTCCTTGGTTTAGTCCTTCTGGGGAGCTAAGTGCTGTATACTCAGTGCTACCGGTCTGCTTACATGGTACCTTAGTACCACAGGGCAGCAGCTGGGGCCACCAAGTTCCAGGGCCTCCGGCGGTTACCCTCAAGGCCTCAGGTCCCAGGACAGCAAAGAGAGCAGGTGCAGACTGGGGACCCACTGACTCATTTCCTGGCCACCAGGAGACTGTCGGGGAGCCATTCTTCCTCCTGCTGTGTGCCATCAAGCAGCAGATTAACAAAGGCTCCATCGATGCCATCACTGGAAAGGCACGCTATACGCTCAATGAGGAGTGGCTGCTTCGGGAGAACATCGAGGCCAAGCCTAGGGTATGGGTGGTGGGTGGGAAGGTGGGCGGAGCTATGCAAGGGTGGGTGTCTGTCACTGTAGTGGGGCGGGACTATCAACGGGCAGGGGAGATCCTCTTTATTTGGGCGCCCCCTGGCTTTGCATTTCATTCTCCTGTGCTGCCCTGGAACCCAGGCCCTGCCATCGCCCCGCCCCCACCTTCTGATTGGACAGCTCCTGGGCCTCAAGGCCGGTGTGGCCTGCTGACACTCACTCTCTCCTCTGCAGAACCTGAACGTGTCCTTCCAGGGCTGCGGCATGGACTCCCTAAGTGTGCGCGCCATGGACACAGACACACTGACGCAGGTGAAGGAGAAGATCTTGGAGGCCTTCTGCAAGAACGTGCCCTACTCGCAGTGGCCACGCGCCGAGGATGTGGACCTGGGTGGGCACCGGCACGGAGCTCGCTGCATCAGGAGGGACCCCAGGGACAGGAGGATGGGCCCAGGCCAACAAAGACTGCCGCACGCTGTGTGAGAGACCCAGCGTGCAGAGCATTCAGCAAGGCTTTTCAGCCTGCTGGGGAGTGGGTTTAGAAGGACACTTAGAAGCTCGGATTTGTCGCTGAACCTCAAGTCTTCCACAAGCTCTGGGCCGTTCCGGTGAATAGTGCTGTGCCCAAGGCAGGGCACTCAGATGGCCTCTGGGCTGGGATTCAGTGGCAGGACACTGACCAAGCCGGGTGGGCAGACCTTGCATTCACATTATCTGGGATCAGTGAGGGGTGTAGGGGGAATGCAGGCACTCCACACGTGGGTTTTCACTCACTTCCTTGGATTCTAACATTAACAGCTTGGGTGAGGGATACCGGCTCCCTCATTCTGCACCCCAACCCTCCCTGTCACAGAGGAGACAGAGTCTCCGAGCTGGGTCCTCTCCTTTGTGGCCCCAGCAATGCCCACTCATCCTGATGAGCCTCCTGCCCTGCACCCCCAGAATGGTTTGCTACGAGCACACAGAGCTACATCCTGCGGGACCTGGATGACACCTCAGTGGTGGAGGACGGGCGCAAGAAGCTGAACACACTGGCCCACTACAAGGTGCACCCCGCCCTCCACCCCAGCCTTTAACCTCTGACCTCTGTCCTGTTCCATGGCCTCTGACCTCTGCCTCCCTCCTGGCAGATCCCAGAAGGTGCTTCTTTGGCCATGAGCCTAACAGACAAGAAAGACAACACTTTGGGCCGAGGTATTCTGGGGCCTCCAGGATGTAGTTGGGAAAACATTTGGAGCAGGCTGGGGGGGCTATGTGCTCTGGGGTTTCCCATGGCTCACCAGCAGGGCCTCACATGGGGGTGGGACCTTCCTGGTACAGTGGCTGTGGTTTTTTTCCTGTCCCCCTTTGTATCTTCTCTGCTTCTTCTCCATTTCCATCTCTCTCCCTCTCTGCCTCTCTGTTTCTATCACCCTTGCCCCCTCCTCCCTGTTTGTTTATTGTGCGTTCTCTTCCCACAGTGAAAGACTTGGACACTGAGAAGTATTTCCACTTGGTGAGTGCCCAACTCAGCCCCTGGGGCCCAGCCCTGTGGGTGTGGCCCTGGCTTCCTGCCCCTGGGCATCCGGGAAAGGCTCTCAGGCGGGGAACACTGGGGCAGCAACAGTGGAAACTGCAAGACAAACCCCACTGGATGGCTGGGGACAGCACATGCATGGGCCCTGACCACTGTCCGGCCCTAGGTGCTGCCCACTGATGAGCTGGCAGAGCCCAAGAAATCACACCGGCAGAGCCACCGCAAGAAGGTGCTACCTGAGATCTACCTGACCCGCCTGCTGTCCACCAAGGTGAGCCCAGCCTCAGTCTCCCTGGGGCAGGGGTCAGTTGTGCATGAGCCTGGCCAGGAGAGGGGCCTTGGGGAGCGGGGAAGGGTCAGAATGGCCCCAAGGTCACAGGGTCCGACTGCCACCATCACACCCCAGAGCCTGCATTCTCCACTGGCTCAATTCCCACACAGACATGTGAAGCCCAGGGAGGGCAAGGTGCCTGGCTGCTCTGCCAGCCCCTGGCTGACAGTGGCCACCTCTCCCACAGGGCACGCTGCAGAAGTTCCTGGATGACTTGTTCAAGGCCATTCTGAGCATCCGTGAAGACAAGCCCCCGCTGGCCGTCAAATATTTCTTTGACTTCCTGGAAGAGCAGGCAGAAAAGAGGGGCATCTCGGACCCTGACACACTGCACATCTGGAAGACCAACAGGTCCGTCAGGGACCCTGGCCCCTCATGATGCCCACTGGTTCCGGTCCTGTGATCTGGAACATGAGTGTCACTTCCCTGGGCTTCAGTTTTCCCACAGTAAACCCAGGGCTGTGATAGGAGCCACCTTAACTGTGAAAGCTTTGCTGCCTGCCACTGCCCCTCTGTCCTGGGCTGGCAGAGCCTGGGTCAGCCCCAATTGGTCCAGACCCCACACCTGTTCTCAGCTCTCCCTAGAGTCACATCTCAGGGATTGAAATCATCCACCCAATCCCCAGAACACCAGCACCCAGAGTTTCTGAGTAGTTTAGAAGCCTCTTAGCTCTCTGGGGGTCCTGTGGCCCCAGGTTGCTGTGTCACCTGGTGGCCTTGGGTTGGGGTTGGAATGTCAGTAGCCCTCTCGGGCCTCTGGAGAACAAGGCCTGGGACCTAGACTCCTGTCCTGTGCTGCAGATGCCAGCTTGTGGCTGCAGGCCAGAATAGGCAGTTGGGCAGGGCTCTAATGAGAACCAGGAGCCAGCCAAGGCTCCTGCTGAGAGCTAGGGACCATGGGGATTGTGGGGGAGGCTGGGGCCCAGCTGCTATGAAGCAGGAGGTTAGGGGTCCCAAGGTCCCCAGGGCTCACACACACTGTCCCCCCAGCCTGCCCCTCCGCTTCTGGGTAAACATCCTGAAGAATCCACAGTTTGTATTTGATATTGAGAAGACGGATCACATTGACGCCTGCTTGACAGTCATTGCACAGGCTTTCATTGATGCCTGCTCCATCTCTGATCTGCAGCTGGGCAAGGTGGGCCTCTTGAGGGGACTGGAACAGGGTGGAGGCCGTGGGGTAAGTGGGATCCACAGGCTGGGCACTGGAAACCCAACCCTGCTGCCTAACATGAGCCTGGCCTCTGTGGGCATGGGTTCCAGGCCACTGCGCAGGCACAGGGACAGGACTGAGACATCAGCGCAACATGCAGGAAAGAGCTCATGTGGTGCTCTTGCACTTTGCTTCCAGAGTAGGCCCTGGGTCATGGTCCTGAGCTGGGGATGTAGGAGAGGCCTGGGTAGAAGCCAGTACCATGCAGACATAGAGGGGGTGGCCCAGTGAGCCTGCATCTGTGGCAGTGGAGCCAGGGCCATGGTACACAGCAGTCTTACCCACCACCATCTCTGCCCCTTCACCTGACTCCTGGCAGGACTCACCTACCAACAAACTGCTGTATGCCAAGGAGATTCCTGAGTACCGCAAGGTTGTGCAGCGCTACTACAAGCAGATCCAGGATATGGCACCACTCAGTGAGCAGGAGATGAATGCCCATCTGGCTGAGGAGTCACGGGTAGGCATAGAGGCACTGGGCATGGGTGGAGTGTACCCCAGGGGGAGAGGATATGGATCCTGGGGCCACTACTGGGTCTGCTTACCTGAAAGGTGAGGGAGGTGGTGTGGATCCCTTTAGTGACCATGACCATGCCTTCCTCCTCCTCCATGTCCCTATAGAAGTACCAGAATGAATTCAACACCAACGTGGCCCTGGCAGAGATCTATAAATATGCCAAGCGGTATCGCCCACAGGTGAGCACCCCGTGCCTGGCACTCTCAGACTCTGTGGGGTGGTGATGTTTGCTGGACAAGGCTCCTGGGTGGGCACCAGGCAGCCTGTTCTGAGATCTGAGGCCTGGATGCCCTGGTCCCCCCACAGATTGTGACAGCACTGGAGGCCAACCCCATGGCCCGGAGGACACAGCTGCAGCACAAGTTTGAGCAGGTGGTGGCCCTGATGGAGGACAACATCTACGAGTGCTACAGTGAGGCCTGAGCCCAGCACCACCCACTCACCGCGTGTAGTGGGACCACCTGGGGCCTTGGACTGTGCAAACACTTGGGCATGGAAGGGTGCCTGCCCCATCAAATGCCACAGCCAGGCCCTTGGAAGCTCCCCACATACCCTGCTGCACCAGCAGCTGCTAAGATGCTGGCCACAAGCAGCCAGCATGGATGGGGACATGGACGGGGCCTGGCTGTAGCTTGAAGCACTACCTCAGCCACACACCCCAAGGGCCCTCATGGGTTCTGCTTTAGTCACCAAACCTGTCTCCTTCCTGCCGCCTGGACAGGACTCATCATGGACAGGAGCAGGGCCAGACCTCCTGGCTCTGGGCCCAGCATGGGCAGTGCCCATGCATACCCTTGGGGATGCTGGGACAGGCAGGGACCCTGGTCCCCTGGAAGGGAACAGGGCTGGGGCGTACCGAGGCTGTAGCTGGGCTACTCAGTCCTTCTGGAAGTGTTGCTAAAGATAGCACCACTTTCTTGTTTTTTCTTGTTTTTTTTTTAAAAGCTTTTATATATTAAAAACTTAACACGTGCCGACTGTGAATAGCTGCCACCTGTACAGAGGCTGGGGGGTGGGGTGGTGGTCCCAAGGCCTCCGTGCAACACTGGAAGTGACTGTCCCTGGGTTAGGCCTGGCCAAGCCCCTCCTTGCATGGAGAATTCACCTAGTTCTGCCCCCCCCCCCCCACCAGGCTGGGATGGTGCAGAGCCTGGCTGGCTGCAGGGGCTGGGAGTCACAAGAGCCATCTTTATAATAAAAGTTGCCAGGAAACTACTATGACTCAGCCTTTGTCATGGGGGCCAGGGGACACAGGGCCATTAACTTCCCCAGTCTGTAGTGAAGTGGAGGTGGCCCCTGGCTCTGGGTCCCTTGGACCCTCCAGGAAGCTGTCACAGCTATGTCTGGGCGCTGCTGAGGACTCATACACAGTATGGTGCTAGGGATGGAAGCTAGGGCCATGTAAAAGCCAGGCCTGGCTCACACCCAGCCTTGCATTCTTTATAACAAGCCCAGGTGGAGAAACTGAGGAACTTCCAGGGTGCCACTATCAGAGAGAGACTTGCCTTCTGCTTCTGGACTAGTTCACTACCCTCACCCTGAAATAGGAGGGCAAGAGTGCCTGCGGGATAGAGGAGCTGCCCATCTGTGCTTGCCCTGAATTTCTCATCTTCTAAGTCATCATTAACCACACATTTCTGACAAGAACACAGGTGGCCCCCAGCAGGACAGATGCCCCCATACTGGCTCTGAGCAGTGAGATGAATCAGACACAGGCCACCACCTGCTCTAGGCCACTGCTGTGTCAAGGACTCACCCATCCCAGGGACAGGTCACCATCACAGGATCCTCCACTGTGCAGCAAAGCCATAAAGTGTCCCCCTCAGCAAGAGTGAGAGCCCACCATTGATAGTACCTCCCTGTCAACCCAGCACTCAGGAGGCTGAGGCAGGAGAATCACAACATTTTCAAGGCTAGCCTGGGCTAGAGTTCAAGACCGGCCTGGACTACAGACTGAGACCCTGTCTTAGAAAACCAAAACTAGGAGGAATAAGAGCTGGGGCCAAAACTCCATAATACAGAAACAAAACCCTGTGATTTCCAACTAAAGCCAAGGAAAGCACATGAGTCAGGGAAAAAGTAAATAATCTCTTGCTTAAAAAAAAAAAAAAAAAAAAAAAAACTCTTTGGGCAAGAGATTTAGCTCAGTGGTTCCAGCGCCTGCCTAGCAAGTATAAGGTCCTGAGCTCAATCCCTGGTAACCACATACAACAATACCAGGAGTGGTGACTCAGGCCCACCAGCACATCAGTACCACATACCACTGTGCCAGGCATGGTGGCTCATGTTTATAATCCCAGCGCTTGGAAGGCAGAGGCAGGAGGATTGCTGAGTTCGAGGCTTGCCTGGGCTACTATAGTGAGCTCAGGGCCTGTGTGAACTACAAAGCAAGATCCTGTCAAAGAACAAAAACAAACAAACAAAAAACCCTCTTCCTCACCCTGAAGCTACTACAGGAAAAAAAAAAAAAAAAACAAACCCTGACTTCAGCTTTCAAATGTTCTATTTTGAGCATTGATTCCTTCTTATTAAGCAGCAGATTTTCTAATTTAAGTTATTGGCATATTTGATAGGATCTTTGGAAGGAGAGGGCGCCATTCTAGAATGACTACATTTCCAGGGAAATAAAGGAAGCACAAAAGAACACAAAGAAAATAAAGGCTGCCCTTCCTTCCTAAGCTAGGAGCTTGGAGGGGACCAAGCCAGGGTAGCTGGAGGGGTGGGGACAGGAGTTAAGGACTTGACACCACTGCAGCTCAACTCGCCCTTGCACAATATGTGGTGACATCTTGTCAGTAGCTGTTTACAGCCTGTCGATGTCTGACTGACATGCAGCTCCTCACCATTCAGGAGTGTTGTAAGCTGAGGCGCCCCTGGTTCCCAGGACATTCTAAAAGTGGCCAACTTTGTGAGCCATCTACAGTCCTCATCTGGGGCCCTGAGATGTGTGGATATCTGTGGGCCCCTGGATCATTGCTTTCTCTACTAGGAGTCACAGGTGGTGGGCTCAGCTGCAGGGAGCACAGGGAGAGGCCCTGGGGCAGAAACCACCGCTGTTTCCTCTTGCCCCAGGGCCCTGCTAGCATCTGTGCACAGATGTGGGGGGGGGAATAGGGTGACAGCCTCCCATGGGGTCAGGAATGGGTGGTGCAGGTACGAAGGAAAGGAGCCGTGTGGTGGCCATGCTGGGCAGCCTCCGTTTCCCTGTTCCTGTTTGACCAGTTGCCTCCTGTTAGGCAGGTGTTGGACATTAGTGGGCCTGGGGAATAATGTGTGTGTGTTGTGGGGGCAACCTAGCCTGCTGAGCCAGCTAAGTCAGAGCTCAGACCCGAGGGACCCTACAGTGCACTGACATCTTAAGGTCATGCATAGTACCCATTCTGTCTGATGCTTGGCCATCCACCTCCAGAACAAGGCACATTGTGTTCCTGGCTGCTGAGCCTGTGACCCAAGGATGTCAGAAAGGAGATGTTCTTTAAGACCCTCCTGCCTCAGCTGGCCCTGGCTGAAATGCAGAACTTAACTCATGTGAGTTTCTAACATGATCAAAGCTCCTGCTAATTGCTGTGTGATAGGACAGGACCACACTGTTACCAATTCCAAAGTGAGTTCCAGGGTAACTGGGTCAGAAGTATCACCACCCCACTTCCAAGGACCCCAGGAGTGGCTCTTGATACAGAAGGCATCCAGCCTGGCACTACCACCTCCTGCTTGCCGAGAAACTCTCCCCACCTCTGACCACTCTGAGCTGGGATCTCTACAAGGCCAGAAGAGCCCAGGCCCGGTCCTTGCTGTGTTCCCGATGACACTAGCAGCTCCCTTCCTTATCCCCACCCCTAGCCTCTTGGGCTGTGCCGAGTCCTCAGCTCAGACCATCGCTGTGGGGTGACTCAGCCACACTGGCCCGAGGGCACAGGTCACCTGCAGCCAGAGGACAGCGGTCATGACTGTGCTCCTGGTCTGCAGCTACAACAAGGCCAAGCAAGGAGGGCTTGACTCAGCATAGAGGGATCCACTGGCACAGGTTGCATGGGCAGCCAGGGAGCTCGGAGACTGCACTGGGCTGCACTGGGTCCCCACCCCACAGAATATGACATCACAGAGGTGCTTCTCACCATGTAGATGGGGTAGGTCACTCCCATCGCCTACAACCTTCCAGCTCCTGGAAGCCCAGAGTTCAGGCCTCCCCCACCATAAACTGTGCATTCATACTAGCGGCCCCGGCATAGCCCTGCCCCCACTCACGTGACCACCACTAAAGGATGGCTCCAGGTCCACACCCTCCTGTATTCCCTACTCCCCAAGACCCCGCCCATTCACTGCCCCTCACAGGACACCGCTGTCTCCCCCGGGGCAGTAATGCCCAGCATGGCTGAGATATAGCAGGTAGGACAGGGGACAGGCCAAACCCTCAATCTCAGCAGCCACCCACACCCATGTGTGAGAAATCAGTGTCTTTATTGATAAATAAGTCAGGGTTTGATAAATAAATCAGGGTTAAGTAAATAGTGCCAAGTGCTTTGGAAGGATAAAAACTCCAGCCCGGCCACCAGCTGCACCACTGGCCTCTAGCTTCTGGGCTCTGAGGATGAGGACTTGACCACTGGCTTGAGCTTACAGGGGCTCCCGGCCCTCCTGGCTGAGGACAGCATCGCTCCCTTGGGTCCCCTAACCTTGGGAGCAGTGGTTGCTTTGGGACCAGCAGTGGCTTTGGGACCAGTCCCTGAGGTGGCTTTCATTGTCGGCTTCTCATCTGTTGGGGAGGTGGCTCGTTTCCTGGCCTAGGGGAGAGACACACAGCTGGGAAAGGCAGGTGCCCAGGCCCAGCCCCTCAGCTGTGGAGTGGGGTATTGAGGCTGCCACCCCCAGAGAAGCCAGCTTGTGCTCTGCTGGGAGGAGAGTGTGCTCTCTGTGCCCCAGCAGTCGTCCCTGAGCTCCGGGTGGTCACATATACCCACACAGCCTCCTGGGATAGGAAAGGAGGTGCCTACCTTGGGTGCCACGGCCACAGTTTTCCCAGGGGGACCAGCATCTCCTGGAATGCAGAAGGGGTTGGTGTGGGTGGCAGGTGAAGGTTCTGGAGCCCCAGCTGCCTCCTCCAATAGGCAGGAACTCCCTCCAAGGCCTTCCCAACCCCAGCTCAGACCTGTGGGCTCTGGTCTCCCTGGGAACCTCACTGCAGCTACACTTGTCCTCTTCCCCTCCCCCCACCAGCTCCATGGGCATCTCCCTAGTCCACACAACTCTCAGGGCACAGTTCCTAGACAGGGACCTCAGCTGCCCCCCCCCAAAGAGCTGGCCCCACTTAAACCCACCTTGCCTGCCCTGGCTGCCTGCGACCTTTGGCTTCCTCCCAGGCCTATGGACACTGGAGGCTGCCCCGGATGGCTTTGGGGGCCCCTTCTTGGCTGCATCCTGCTGTGGCCTGGTGTTCTTGGCCTTGCAGCCTCCTTGGGGGGCCTTTTCCAGGGCCTTGGCTGGTCTAGGGAGAACCCTTGGCTCGCCTGGCTCTGCAGCCCCTTTCTTGCTAGAGCTAGCCGGCTCCATCTGGGGACGCTTCTTGCTGGCCGGAGGCTTCTTCTTGTGCTTGGGGACAAGCTGGAAGATAGCATCATGGTGAGAGTTGGGGAGTACAGGGTGTTGGTGCCCTTGTACCCCACCAGGACCCTCAAAGGAGATCCTGGTGACAGAACACAGCCGCTCCAACTTTAACACCTTCCACGTTCCAAGGATGGCTCTCAACTACCCCACAGAGTACAGCTCACCCTGAGCCTAGGAGAGAGACACCCAGCTCAGTCTCCCTCATTTGTTCAAGGGACCATCACAGAAGCAGTGGGTGTCAGTAGGTGTCAGTAGAAAGGTCCTGCCTCTCAAGCCTGGGCCCAAGCACAGCTACTCCCTAACCCCAAGTCTCGTTGACATCCATCACCCACGACAGTGATATATGCACAACCAGCACCCGCTGCTCTCCTTACACCACTGAATCCACACAGGGACCCTGGGGTCAGTCACCCAGAAACCATGGGAGACATGACCTGGTGGACAAAGGTACCAGGATGCTAAGATGAGATTCTGTCTCATTGCGCTATCAGATCTGAGTGACCCTGAAAAGTCCCTGCCGGGGATGTTATCATGGGAGGGTTCAGGGAGGAGGCCTCAGGGAGCAGACTACCCTCACCACAGATGCAGAGTCTGGAGCCCAGGGAACCTCCTGCAGTGGTGAGGGCACAGATTTCCCCAGGCCTACAGAGATACTGTGGGCACTGTGATGAATGGGTAGAGCCAGATGCCCTCTCAGGAGCCCTGTCAAGGCCCAGGGAGGACAGGCAGTGCCACCCCTCCTCCAGGCTCACCTTGAAGCTACCAGTGGCACCCCTGGCCTTGGAGTTGAAGGGCCTGGTGAGGAGGCCACGGCGCATGCCAGTGGCCAAGGCTTGCTTCAGCAGGTACTTGAAGCGGGTGGCATCCACTGTTGGGTACTTGTGTAGGATGTAGAGCTTGATGGCTGCCACTGAGGTGCCACGGCGCTGCTCCCCTGCCTGCAGGGCCTCTAGCACCATGTGCAACACTGTGGGGTGGCGGCGGGCCACCACGACCCCGCTGCACCTCAGGCCTGCAGGCAATGACAGGGCATTACCTTGAGTCCATGGACCGGGGACACCAGGCACCAGGGGCAGGTGGGGCCATGGAGTATGGTGAGGGCCACGGTCACCTGCAGCTTCAGACTCTTATGATTGAAAAACACTGTGTTTAAATTTTTAAAAGTTTATCACTGTGAAAGACATTGCCACAAGTTTCCCTCGAAAGCTTCCCCCTGAATTCACATGCACTGATCTCATCATTCTTGCTACTTTCTGGACTGGTTCTGGAGTTTTCTTAAGTGTCTTTGCCAGATGTGATAAAACACACACACACAGAGCACCATCTACCAGAAAGGCAGCTGAAAATATGACGTGTCTTCATTCACCTTGTTCACCAGATCTGGGACCTGAGACTTCTAGCTCTTCCCCAAAGTCAAAATGACCACGAGAGGAAAATGTTTTAAATCAGTTCCAGACATCAAAGCAGGCAGGACAGCATAACTCATGACACTCAGGAGAGAGGACTCCAGAACTGCTGCCCAGAGGCAAAGACAGGGTGAGTGTGTTCAAAGTGGAGGGAAGGATTTTGAGGCTAATGTTTTCAGCTGTAATAAATGTTTTAAAAATTTAAACAATCACCATGTTTTTAAAATTGTACTGAGTATTCCTCTGGGAGAAAGCCTAAGACAGCCTTCTAAACCCAATTACTGGGGTTTAGGACACTAAGGGCTCTGAGAGGCAGACACAGTGCTGTCCACAGGACAAGACTGGAGGACTCTGCAGGACACAAAACGGCTTCCTTTTACACACACCCAGGGCAGGAACTTAGGCAGGCACCCATGGGTGAAGATCTTAGGAGAGACAGCCAAATGCAGCCAGGGATAAAGAGTGACCAAAATACCCAACCCTGAGTGTGATGGCTTGAGCCTGTGACTCCAGCTGCTCTCTAGGCTGAGGCAGAAGGATGGCTTGAGCCCAGAGTTTGAAACCAGCCTGCACATCATACTAAGACCCACTCCCAGCATGGAAATAAAAGCCAATCAGATAACTTGAGCTCTGAAGGAAGCACTGAATGCTATGGGGCCAGTGTTAATCACACTACACACTGACATACTATAGATACCGTTCTTGGGGTGGGCTGGGGTAGAAGCTGGGTCCTCACACATGTCAGGTGAAGCTCTCCTGAGCTTCAGTGCAGCCCCCTATGTCCCTTTTAAAGGTTCTTCTCTGTTGAGGATAAGCACTGGATGTGCACAGATGAAAAACAGGTCAGCACTTGCTTCTCAACAGCAGACAAAGGGCAGCCCAGGCCGTGAGCACTGGTGGGAGGTGGGTTCACACCCATTCCTTGATCTGCTTTTAGGTCTGATTGAAAGTTCTCACAGTAAAGAATTCCAGCAGAGCATGATGGCACATACCACAATTACAGGTCTGTTGGGGAGGCTGAGGAAGGAGAATTGCAAAGCCTGGGAACTTAGTAACAAGACCCTGTCTTAAAATTAAAAACTAAACAAAGGCCTTGGGTTCAGTCCCTCACAGATCGCATCCCTAGGTATAGGCCCAAGAGAGATGAAAACATAGCACCAAGAAGTGCACCTGTAGGGCTGGGGGTGGAGCCCAGGGGTAGAATGGTGTGCTCAGCATTCGCAGGCCCTGGGTTCAATCCTCAGTGCCCCTCATCTCATAATGCATGTTTATAGCAGCATTATTCCAAACAGCCAAAAAGTAGAATCAATGCACATGTCCATAAATAACAAAAGACAAGTGGATAAACATGATACAGCATGAACAGGAGCATTACTTGGCTACGAAGAGAAGTCCCCATACGCTATAGGAGGGTGGACCTGAACACATACCAGGTGAGAATCAGGCACAGCCCCAGAAGCCCTGTATCTGTGTTCACAGGGAGCACCCAGCATGGAAAACCAGCGACACAGAACTCAGGCCTGTGGCTGCTATGCTGGGTAGGAGCAACTGTTTCTGAGATGAAAATGTTCTGAACTAGACTGTGGAGATGAAACACTAAATGGGAATGGGGTTGTTTCCCAGGAAGCAGCAGGTACAGGGGGCTTGGAGAGGCAGGCATCAGTCACACACAGTCACAAACATTATACAGGAGGAAACGCACAGCTGGGAATGTTGGGATCTGGTCAGTTTAAGATTTAGGCTCAGTGGCATGGTGGCACATGCTTGTAATCTGAGCAACCAGGAGGCTGAAGTGGGAGGATCACTGCAAGTTGGAGGCCAGCCTTTGGGCTACATAGTGATACCTTGTCTTGAAAAAGTAAAGAAAAAAAAAAAGGCTCAGAAAAGGAAAGCACTTCACTACATTATATTAAAACACTGTTTTAAACTCTGAAACTGAAATTCTGCCTAGAGGAGAATCATTCAGAGACTTTATCCAAATCAGCCCTGGGTCAGTGCCCAGGAGAAGGGGTGCAGGCTGTGGTTTTGAGGGGCTGTGGCTGTGAGGGCCTTGTCCTGGCTCTATAATTAGAACTGGGCAGCTTCGCCTCCCTGGGCCTCCATCCAAGCCCCCAGATCCTGGGTCTCAGGGCTTCCAGTGGCCTGAACTCAGGCAGTGCCTCACCCCTCCCTTTCCTCCCCTACTGTATGGCCTCCTGAGAATGCCCTGGGCCTGGGCCCCCATCTGGAAGCCCTTCCAGGACCCCATGTTCTGGGGGCCCAGGGCTTTCCCCAGACCTGCCCCTTAACTCTCTCAGGAATGGGGTGCCCCATCTTCCTGGCCGTACCTCTCTCTCCATCCCCAACCCCAACTGCTTTTGTGCCCACCACATCTGCCCCCCCGTACTATCTTGGGGTTTTCTGTGGCTCCCTTGGCTTTCAGTACAGGAACACCCCCCACACACACAGATGGCCCTCCCAGGAGGAAGCAGCAGTAACCCCCAGAGTGTGGCAGCAGCCCCTCTGTGGCCTTGGCTGTTTCCTGGCCTCCTGGCTCCCCTGAGGCTGCAGAGGCAGGCTGACCCTGGGACGCTGCCAGCTGACCAAGATGGCCAGCACCTGCTGCCAGGGCTCAGCAAGCTGCTGTGGCTTGGCCTAGTTTGGGGTGGAGGAAGCAGGGAGGGGTGCTGGGATGAGAGTGCAAGGATAGTGTCACAAGAATGAGGAACACCCCCCACTCACTTGGCTTTCCGGACCCATGGGGTCCCGAAGACCCTGCTGTGGAAGGCGAAGGCGAAGGGGAGGAAGAGGAAGAGTCGCCAGAGACACTCCCAGGAGCCATCAGAAGGGCGGCTAGAATGACCACCTCTGCTGTGGGGGAGCCCCACATTGCTCACACACTTTTTGTACCTGAACCAGCCCCGCCCTCCAATCAGCACTGATTGGCATCTGGCTGGGACATCCTGAGCACCTACAGGAGCAGAGGACAGTGGTCCCTGTGCTCTGTGTGGCCACAGGTGAGTTGCGGACCTCCCTGGGCCTCGCACACCGTGAAACAATGAGTGCTGAGGGGATTGGTCCCTTCCACACCCTACCCACCACGAGCTGGAGCGGCTGCCAAGGAATAGGGGGCACCTGGGAGGCCTGACAGGCACGGACGCCTCCAGGCTCAGCCTCAGCCCATCTCAGTCCACAAGGAGAAGCAGCTGTATGGTCAGAGGAGCTGTGTGAGTAGGGGGCGGTTATAGCACTACAGCTACGCAAAGTGACAGGGTGCGTTAAGCAGGGTGAGACTGTTTCACACCCACAGAATGACAAATATTTAACTATGAGTACTGACTGTCAAGGCTGTGTCAAAATCATAGCAGCTGGGAGAGAGGTAGCTGCTATAGGAAGTCACGTGGCTATGCCCAGTGATTCCAGACTGCCTACCCTCCAGCCCCCTCTGACAGGAGCCCAGCAACTTCCACAGATGTACGAGGCCCTGAACTGCGACTCAAATGCCCGTTGAATGGAGGATGGGCCAGCCGTGGCCTGGACATTCAATGAAACAGTATACAGCTGTGAAGATGACAAACCAGAATGCAGCAGCCAAGCACGTCCCACTCAGACAGAACAAAGTTCACATGGTATGTGTGTGTGGCTGTGAAGCGGCCGAGGACCTAAAGGGTTCATGCTGGGGAAAGAGCAGGGTCACTCTGGAGAGAAGGTACTGGATTTGGGGGGTGGTGATTAAAAATGCCTTTTTTCCCTTTCTCTTTATTGCTGGGGTTGTTCTTAGGACTTTCCATCCCTGCAGCTCTGATGGCCCCCAGTGCCCTGCTGTGAAGTCAGTTCCTCTGGCCTGACACCCTCACCCTGCACAATGCCCTGTGCTCTTGGTAAAAGTTCAACCCCTTCATCCCAGCTCACAGAGCCTCCACCGCCCTTGAACTTCACAGTACAACTACACTGAGCTCCAGGGGAGCTGTGTGCCAGTGTTGGGCACTGCCCTTTCTGCTTCTCTGAGTGTGTTAAATCAATACAAAAACAGTCCCAGCGTTGTACCCCAGCCCACATCTAGACCTGTGTGCAGTTGCAGTCCTCAGACCTGACTAGGCCTGTGATATCCTTTAACCAGTATGGGGCTAGCAGAGTTGCACAAGTCCCATGCCCAGCCAGTCCTCTGGGTGACACAGACGCTTGGATGAGCCTGATAAGAGTTGTTCAAGCTTCATCCAGATCAGCAAGACCCCTGGCTCACCAGTTATGCAACACAAAGGTTTCTGTTTTAAGCAGGAATTATGGGGCTTTTTGTCAAGCAGCCCCATGATATACCTGGCCTAGAGGGCATCCTGCACCCATACCTATCCTTCCAGGATATTTCTGACCCACCCTCTGAGTCTTCCAATTACACTTCCTCAGAGAGGCCATTCCTGAACCTCACAAGATTAAAGGTCTGTCCTCTGGAGACTGTAGTCTCTGAATGCATCCCAGGAGCCTCCAGATCCCCAAATTACTGCTCTGCTTTCCCTATCCCCCACCCTTGAACCTGGGGGAGGGCTGTGTCTTGTTCCGATTGTGCCCCTGGTGCCAAGTATACAGTAGGTGCTCAGTTGCTATTCAGCTGTGAGGTTGAGGGCCAGCGCCTATCCTGGGTGAATGGAATGGAGGGGAGCCTAGAAACTGCTGCTTGTCCCTCAAGGAGCAAAAGACAGGCCTAAGCAAAGAGGCAAATAGAAGTTGGCGCATTCAGGGCAGCAATTTTGATCGCATCAGTGGGGCGTTTCCAAGAACTGAAAAACACAGGAACACTCCATGATGTAAACATTCCCACGAACGTCAGTTGAAGCCGTGCTCCTGGCCTGTGCCAGGATTGAGCTTTGCATTCAGAGGGAAGCAGTTCTAAAATGTGCTGCATGATCTAAAAATTCCTCAGGCTTTGCCACTTTGCTGTGAAATGCTAATGGCAGGCTCTGGCCAAAAGCCTTCATGTTCCTACGAGTTTACGATGTCCATGGCCTCACCTGGAATGAAGATCACACTCCTCAGCCTGTGAGGCTGCTTCAGGCATTTGCCCTAATTCCAGCCCCATCACACATGTAATGGAAAAAGTAGTACCAGCTGCTGGTTTGCTTCCGTGTGCACATAAAGTTGCCCACATTTACATTTTCTGTAATTCAGGCCCTCCCCCAAACCTGGGACCTGGGTGGTATTAAGACGCACCTCTGAAACAATAGTGGCTTAAACAAAAAGCGTGTCAGCCATGGCCTTGTGAAGCTGTGGGAAGCTGTGAGGCAGCCTAGGGACCAGACTTTTAGACTTTGCCATTCTCTGTCCTCAGATTCTGTCTCATGATCTAACATGGTTGCCACAACTCCAGTCATCATGACAGCATTCCAGCCAGTAGGCAAGAAAGAAAAAAAGTGGAGGGTACCTACTCTGAAATGCACACCCCAAAGGCTGTCCCCATTTATTTCAAGAATACCTTAGTAAGGTCCACACAGGTGCACGGGAGACTAGACAGACATGCTACCAGTGAGATGCCCGGTGGACACTTGGGAAGATCCTGGAAAGGAAAGAGGGTTGTGGGTGCAGGCGGCCCTTGCCCCCCCTGCCCATGTGCATACACAGCTGCCCTCTGTGCACTCCGTTCACGCCCCTCTGAGGGATTCATGTTCATAGAACACCCACTGTGTGCAGGCCCTTTACATGAGGTCTCCCTCGTCCCCTTGAAAAGGCTGATTCCCCCTTTTCAGCTGAGGGTCTGGAGGGCTACAGTGCTCCAAGAACCTGTGGGCCCTGCTCTCTCCTCAGGGCATTTAGGGTGGGGAGGGGTATATCTGTCCATGGAGTGCACCATGAGGCTGCCCCGGTCACAACCTAGAGGCTACGTCCTCTGCTCCATAAGAGTACCCAGCCAGCGTGTGCCTTCTGTAGGCTTGGCACAGTGGGGTGTATACGGCAGGTGCCCCATAGACCTGTTGGCTACCTATAGTTTGGTGATAAGGAGGCCCCTTCCTGCACTGCTGTCAGCGGGTTCTGTGTGTAATGGTCGGGGGTTGTCACCGTCCATACCAGGAGAGCACCAAGGTCGCTTTCTCTAGGCAACTAGGCTAGGCAGACACCACTCCTCAGAGGCACTGGACTGGGGCTAGATTGCCAAGGCAGGTCAGGACTAAGAGCCTAAATGCCACTGTCCCACCACTGTCATTCAGGCCGATGGTCTGTGGAATGGAGGACACCTCTTCCTCACATCCCGGTTGGGATGGGTCTTACTGTGCTCTAGGCCTCATAGGCCTAGTGTCCATTCCCTCTGGCTTATGGCTTCCCCCACTGCAGACCACCTGACTTATGTCACTTGATTCTATCTTAGTCTCAAGGGTGATCAGGTGACTGGGATTTGCTATTCAGAGGATGCATCCCACCCCAGCAAGGTGATAGGCTCAAAGGTGATCAGGTGATCTAGACCTGGCCAATAAGAGCATGAAGAATATCAGCCCAGGGATAGTGATGGGCTAAAGGGTGATCATATGACCTGGGGTTGGCCAATCACAGCCCTTTCTGGGAGGATAGCTGTGCAAAGGGGAAGGAAATGACCACTTGCTGAGCCTGCAAACAGTGGCCGTTTTTGCCACCTCATGAGAGGCGTCAACCTGTGAATGAAGCCAGTAAGGGAAAGTGTAGCCAGAAGGGAAGAGACAGGACAGATCATGTCACATGTACTCCTGCATCCAGCCATGCCCACAGCTTTTCTTTTCTTTCTTTTTTTTTTTTTTTGAGACAGGGTCTCGCTTTGTAGTCCAGGCTGGCCCTGAGCTCACTATGTAGCCCAATCAAGCCTCGAACTCAGCAATCCTCCTGCCTCTGCCTCCTGAGTGCTGGGATTACAGGCGTGAGCCATCAAGCGCAGCATTTGTGGTATGTGGCACTGATTGCCGGTAGGCGTGACCACCATGCCCAGTATTGTTGTATGTGGTTACCAGGGATCAAACCAGGGACCTTGTGCTTGCTAAGCAGACGCTGGAACCACTGAGCTAAATCTCTGGCCCAGCTTTTCATTTCTATTAGAAATAATGGTGCCTTCCTACAGCCCAGCTGAGCTACATTTTCCATGACTTGCCACCAGAGGCACCCTGCCTGCCACCACCCAGGGAGACAGCAAAGGGGGCAGTGATTAAGGTCTCTGCCACTGCCTCCCTTAGTCATTTATGACCCCCATGGCTTTGATCTTGATGGGCAGCTCCTGCTCCTTGTCACCTAGTAAGATGGGCACTCCCAGCCACTTTGTCTCCATCCGTGCCCCTTGGGAACTCAGCCCCCAGTACCACCAGTTCTGAGCCTGGAGATACCAGAGCCTCTCACTGACTATGCACCCAGAAGGCTCAGGCTTGCTAATCTCCCAGATTGGGTTCAGGGAAGCTTGAAGAGGTCACGGACCTTGCTGTGGTTTCACAGGTCCCTAAGTTTTGGTGACTTCCGGGCCAAGGGTCTTCCTTCCAGGTTCCTCCCCACTTTCCAACAACATTGTGCTACTTGCCTCTGCCCACTGGGAAATCCAGCCCACCCAAGCCAGTTTTTAGGTAGGCGCTACCAGTGCCAGTCCATCCTTTGGGTGGAAAGGCTAAGAGCAAGAAACCACGGCTATGGACACCAGACTGAGCTGAGCTTTTAATGCCCCACAAGCCTTGGCCTCTAGCTCTGGCAACAACTGAGACAGCTTGATTCTGACCCCCTCAGGATAAATTGATTCTGCAGCCAGCTTCAGAGCGGACTGCAGGATGGGGGGTGACCTGGGGCTGCTGGAGATACTCTGGTCCCACCAAAGGGCTAGAAATCAGGACCCAGGAGCTCCTGGGGTGGTATTTGGCCAGGATGCCCCTTGGTTTCTGAGCTCTCCAAGACTAGGTGACATTGGGGACTCAGCTCTCCATTAACTGGACAGAGTGGCTGTGGCCCAGGTGCTGGGGAGAAACAGCAAGCAGCTTACAGATGCCCAGGGACAGGCCCGGTTCCCATAGGTCCTGAGCTGCTCTCTCTGGTCTGCTGGCTGCACCCTGCATCCCTGGAGCTGTCTCTCCCTGCCACCCACCTGGGCCACAGGCTGGGTTTAAAACCTGCAGGGGCGCGGTGAAGCCCCCTTGTCTGAATGCTGAGACCTGGCTGACCCCCAAGTTGTGACTGTCAAGCAGACATGACCATCAGAGTTCACTAATTCTATTAATTGATGTTCATAATGTAGACTGCATTCTGTACAGCTCCTTACTATTTACAAAGTGCTTAAACACACGTGCACACACACACCCACACAAACACACACAATCTCATTTGGTCTTTTCAGTGGCCATGTGGTATCAGGGCTGAGCTTTGGAGTTCCATGTCATGGGGGGAACCACTGCCTGATTCATCGCCATGTGCCATAGGGTCTAAGAGGATGGATGAGTCCTCCTACCCATTCACTCTTCATCCGTCCCGCCATTCATCCTTCACCCATTCCTTCCTTCATCCAGCTAGCATTTATTAAGCACCTAATGCATGCCCCATTGTGTGCTAGACGCTTAGCCCTAAGCTGGGGCACTTTTCCAGAGAGCAAGAGTTCCTGCATTCCTGAGACAAGCTGGGAGAAGGGAACAGACCCCCGGACCCTGGAAGCTGGGGGGCTCCAGGTTGGGGGGCTGGTGGGTGTCCCTTCTTAGGCTGTTCCTGCAGAGTGGGGAGTCTCATTTTTTTTCTCACTGATTATTTAAAAAAGAAATAAACTCAGGGGCCTGCGTGGCCATGTTGTGGCAGGCACGCTCTTGGTGGGGTGGCTGTGGAAATGGGGGAGGGTCCTACAGTTGGCTGCAGGGGCCCCAGCAGGGCTTAGGCCGGGGCCACCTGGCTGGTCTCAGTCTTGGAGGCGGTGGTGGAGGCCTCATCATCACCCAGCGGGTTCTTGCCACAGCAGATGGTGGTGAGCATGCAGTTGCGGAACTGGAAGGCAAGGGGCCAGGTCAGCATGGGGACATCTGTCCTGTGTGATGCCACCCGCTAGAGATACAGGGACCCAGACAGGGGGCCTTGATGGCTGGTGACATGTTCAGTGACATTCTGTGATCTTCTCATTTAATTCCAGACTTTGGGATTTTTCATTCTTTCTACAGAAGAACCTGAGCCCCAGAGCAGAAAGTCCATGGTCACCCAGCTAGAAGATGGCAGAGCTGGCATCTCAACAAAGCATGTCTGGCTGCAGAGACTATGCCCTCTGGAGGAACCCTGGCCTCAGTAAAGGGGTTCCACCCTTCCCAGATTTTGTCTGGGGTAATCTCCTTCCCAAGCTCAGGACTAGTTGGCTTTTCAGATCCATCAAGGCCAGTGCTGTCACGTTTGACCCACACAAGGTCATCTGGAGGGGTTGTGGATTCAGATCGAGCAGCCCAGGGCAGAGACCAGGCGTCAGCACGAACCTTGGAACCCTATCTCTGCCAGGACCAGGCCCACACCCTGGGGACCCATGCTAAGCACCTGCTTATTCATCATGATATAGATGACGGGGTTGTAGATGGAGGCGCTCTTGGCGAAGAATGCCGGGAGGGTCATGAAGATAGGGCCAAAGTTGGAGCCCTGGTGGGTGAAGATGTACATGGCTACACTGGCGTAGGGCACCCAGCAGATCAAGAAGGCGATGACCATGATGATGACCATGCGGGTGACCTCTTTCTCTGCCTTCTGGGTGGTGGCTGACTCCTGCTGCTGTGCAGCAGCCTGTGGGGACACAGGGCCCATGTCCAGACAGTGGCACCTGGGACTGTAACCCAGTGTCCACCTGTTTACCACCCCAAGAGGCCCCTTCCCAAACCTCCTTGACGGTGAAGACCAGCTGTCCATAGCAGAAGAAGATGATGATCATGGGAATGGTGAAGTGAACCACGAACATGTAGATGACGAAGGACTCGTTGTTGACCTCAGGCTTGAGTGTGTAGTAGTCGATCCCGCATGAGCACTGCATACCCTCAGGGATGTACCTGGAGACCAGTGCCGTGAGCACCCACCCAGTCCCAGGGAACTGGGAGCTGTCTGCCTGGCCAGGTTCTGAGGACTCTGAGTGGTCCCCACCACGCTGCCAACCCAGAGCCATCCTTGCCATCCTGACCTGGTGACCAAGGCCATATGCCTGGAGGGGGCTAGGGACAGGGACTCCTAGCTCATTCTTCTAGCTACAGGGAGTAAGTATTTTCCGGGCCAAAGATGGATACAAGAGCATTTAGAGTCTTTTTTTTTTTTTTTAGACAGGGTCTTACTTTAGACAGGCTGGCCCTGAGCTCACTATGTAGCCTAGGCGAGCCTTAAACTCAGCAATCCTCCTGCCTCTGCCTCCTCAGTGCTGGGATTACAGGCATGAGGCACCATGCCCAGCCCAGAAAGGGTCTTTGAGGATCTCCAGGAACACTAGACATGCGCTCAGGGTGTCTCAGTGACCTCTGGGGATGGGGACTGATGTTACTTCAGCAAATGCAGAGCAGCCATGGGCTGCACCATGAGGGCTGTACTGGGCCAGAGTGGGAGGCAGGGAAAGTGGCTGGAGCAAGGTTGGAACCGTCAGGCAAGAAAGGGCTCAGGAGTGGCATGGAGGGCAGTGAGCAGAGACATGAATTTTCAAGAACAGAGGGATATAGGCTTTGGATACCAGACACCCAGCAGACTGTCCTAACTTCTGTCTCCACATCCTCACATCTCAGCCCTTTTGGAGATAGTGACCCGTGGTTGGGGGATCCCATTCCCAGTGTCATATATCACCCTGTTTGTGAGGTGAGATGCCACACATGGCCCAAGGTCAGTACAGGCTGGACAAAGAGGATCAGCTGTAGCCCTGGCTTAGCTGGGGATTAGAGGCTCAGATAAGGGGAAGTGTCATGGAACCCAGAATCTCATTGACTCTAGGGATGGTCTGCAACCATCCCCAACACAAGGGCATTCAAAGATGGCAGTAAGGCTGAGACAGGGGCCAAGCCAACTCATGACAAGGACACTCCTAGCCCAGGGAGGGACATTTCTGGAGGAAGAGTCTGTCTCTTAGAGGGGAACCAGCATCTAGTCCCTGCTGTGCTGGTTTTAGGGGTGGTATTACCTGGACCAGCCAGCAAGGGGTGGCGCGGCACAGGCCAGTGCCATGACCCAGGTGAAGGCGACACCCATGATGGCGTGGTTCTCACCGAAGCGGAAGTTGCTCATAGGCTTGCAGACGACCACGTAGCGCTCGATGGCCAGCACCACCAGGGACCACAGGGCAATCTCACCTGCAGTGGTAGCAACCATCAGCCTGCTGCCACCCATGGGGATGCATGGCTCCCCTCCCAGGGAGCTAATGGGGTGGGGAGTGGACTGTGTGGCCTCAGGAGGGTCTACAGACACAGGCTTCGCAGGTGACCTGAAGTCACATGGCTCTGGCTGATGCTTCAGACAGGTGACAGCTTCAGATTCCTGTCTATACATCACTCAAATAGTCCCACAGCTGACTGTCTGGCAGGGGATGCTGCCAACACCTATCCCAGCCTGGGGCCAGCCCCATGGCGGCCCAACTGTGTGGCAAAGACCAGAGCTGTAATCTCACAGCAACAGTATCTGGAACACACTGGCTGGTGCCACGCTCTCCTGTCCTCCTGTCCATGCCTGGGAGAGGATCCTGGGTCTGCGTCAGGGAACACTGGTCTCTGTTCAGCCAGGTCTTTAGAGTCTCCTGCCTCCTCCCGCCTCAGTTTCCTCACCTGCTGAGTGAGCATCACTATCTGTTTTCCAGATGGACTTTGGAGGCTATGAATCTACACCCAGATCCAGCTTGTCAGGGAAGGTTGCTGCTGTGGAGGGGATGAGGTCTCCAACCCTCTCCAACACAAGGGCATTCAAAGATGGCAGTAAAGCTGGGATGGGGGCCAAGTCAAGTCATGACAAAGACACCCCTGGCCCAGGAAGGGACATTTCTGGGGGACAGGATCTGTCTCTGTCCTCTCTGTCCCAGGCAGCCAGCTAGGTGGTTCAGACTCAGCTCTAGTCATTCTCCCTGTGAGCCAGGAGGGACTTGGCCTGCCGCAGACCCCCGATTCCTTGCTGTAAAATGCAAAAGTGTGGTGATTACACACCTGTAATCCCAGCGCTGCTTGAGAGACTGAGGCAGGAGAATCAGGATCGCCACAAGTCTGGGGTCAGCCTAGGCCACTCAGGGAGACTCTTGTCTCAAAAAACCAAATCTAACCAAAACAAACCCCCAAACTGAACAGAAGCTTACTCAATGGGAGTTAAAAGCAGGGATATCTGCCTTCCATAAAAGCAGGCTGCCTCCGTCTCACAAAGTACTGATTAAATAAGTAGGGATTTTGGCTAACGCTAACAGAAGAGAAGGATGGAGGGGAAGCCTCTGTACCTGTGCCATACGCACCACACTCCCTGACCCCCTGCCCGACACCCATACCTACCACCCAATGTGGCAAAGAAACCTTCCAGGTTGCAGCCTGTGGGCCCAAAGACAAAGTATCCATGCAGGGAGGTGTAGAGAGTGGTAGTGAAGCCACCGAAGACCATGAAGAGGTCAGCCACGGCCAGGTTGAGCAGGATGTAGTTGAGCGGCGTGCGCAGCTTTTTGTGCTGCACAGTGACGTAGAGTGTGAGGAAGTTGATAGGGAAGCCCAGCACGATGAGCAGGAACATGTAGGCGGCCAGCATGGAGAACTGCCAGGGCTCGGCCAGGTAGTACTGTGGGTACTCAAACGGGCTGCGCACCACGCCCGTCGCGTTGGAGAAGGGCACATAGAAGTTGGGGCCCTCCGTGCCGTTCATGGCTGCGATCTGGTCTTCCCCACGGGTGCGGTGGGTCCACCCGTGTGAGAGAGGGACACTGGTGAGGCCTGTACAGCTCGGGGCTTCCGGGACGACTCGCGGTCCCGGCCCCCCCAGGCCCTTATGAAGTGACCTTCTGGGCCTAAGCTGCGCTGACTCAGCCTGCCTGAGATCGGTGCGTAATCATACTAATCCCACACTGCCACGGGGGGCTAATTGGCTTGCAGGGGGACAAGGTGACACCATGGGACGGTTGGATCCCCAGGAGGGGAAGGGCCCGTAGATCCTGGATGGGAAGAGGCCACACTGATTTGTCTGTTCCAAACCCTCAAATTCTTGCTTGTCTTATCTGGTGGCCCAAGCCAAGGACCCCGGGACCCACAACTCTGCCTGCCTGGCCTTATCTCTGTCCTCAGAGCCCAGTGATAATGAAGGATTCAATCTTTTGGGCTGTTACCAAGCACTCATGAGCTGTCCCCAGACCACTGAGATGAGGAAGGAGGAGGGTGCTGCCTGCAAGGGTGGATATGGCTGTGGGGACAGAGTGGACTGCTGAGGAGTTCTGGGGCCCACATGGGGACAAGGCCAGGGTGGTGTTGATCATGGAAGAGCCTGTTATATCCAGGGGCACCAGCTCAGGTTCAACCAACCAAGGGTTGTTGGATGGTGAGTGACAAGAATGGGTGGGATAAAGACCTCCAGAGTCCTGGGCCCCCAAATTTGACACTGGACCAGGGACCCCAACTGAGAAGACACTGACTGTGAAATGAGCAGCAGGCACTGGCTGGGGTTGTGGGTGAGCACCGTGTCTGTGCTGCCCCCCGGACAATGGCATGTACAATGGGCAAGAGTCTGTGACAGGCTTTCGGTGACACCTGGGATGAACGGGCGAGCTGAAGTGGCTGTGGGGGTTTTGGTAGCCATGGTCTTGCCAGTGTGTACATGGAGCAGCTGGGGCATCCCAGATTAGGAGTTTGATGCCAGGGACACACATGGTGGTGGGGACGGTCTGTGACCCGGGAATGAGCTTGGGAACATGACCCAGAGCCATCAAGAAAGCCGATGACTGAGTGCCCAGGCAGAGGGCTGATCATGCCAAGACCCTGAGGTAGGAACAGAAGCCCCGATAGGAGGCCTCTGCAGCTGGGGCCTCTGTCTGCTCTCTGTCCCCTCATCTCAGGTCCTGCCCTTCCCAGCAGCCTTAGGGTCTTAAAGGGCTTGGCCACGGAGGGCTGAGGGCACCATGGCTGGGGGTGGCCTCTGCCATTAAGGCGCTTGGCCCAACAATTAGGCTGTTAATGAGGTCAAGGTGGAGTGTGGCTCTGACACAGGCCCGCTGGCAGTGAGGCCACTTCGGTATGACCCGCAGCTTTTGCATCTCCCTCATGTGCTGCTTTGGGTCTGGGCCTGGCTCTGGGCTGTGTGCTCAAAGTTCGAAGCGGCCAGGCCAGTGGCTCAGGATGGGCCCCAAGCCCAGCACTGTGCCCAACAGGCAGGGCCCTGGGAGAGGTGGGTTTTGTCCATTCTGTTTCTGCCAGTGCAGAAGGTTTGCTGAATGAGTGAGTGGAAGCCCAGTCCCCTGTCCTGGGATCCTCCTTGGTGACATTTTAACCATCCCAGGGCCGTGGGGATGGAGGTGACTGTGAAGCCTGACAATGGTGCCTTTAAATGGAGGAGCTCTTTGTTCAGTGAGATAATGTAGGAGGCACTGAGTGACTCACAGGTCACCCGTGCCAATCTTCCCCACTGCTTCCCATTTTGCAGATGGAGCAGCGGTCACCCAGCTCATGTGACAAATCTGTGATAGCCTGGGCTGTAGGCATGTGACTTCTAAGCTATCTATTGCTTTCGTCCTCAGAGACAATACCCAGGGAGGACATCAGCCCTTCACAACCTAGTATAAGTGACTGAAGCCAGGTCAGTGGGGGTGGTGGGAAGACCACAAACAGCCATGTAGGCTGGAAGCCCAGTGGTGCCCCTGATGTAGGACTCTGCATCACCGTGACACCCTGGGGAGTCCTACTTCCCCTCTGTCACCATGCTTGTGACTGAGCTCATCTTGTCACCTGGGTATTACCCTAACATCCCCACATAGGACCCCTATCTAGCTCATTTCTGCACATGGGATAGCCAGTGTATCTTGAAGCACAATCCCATGGACCCATCTGCACAAGGGGACATACCTGGCTCGAGTGACTTTCTGAGCCCTGAACCCTCAGCTAGGGTGACAGGTGCTAGGGAAGCTCCAGCTCGGCCCCAGAAGTACCCGCAGGAGGATTAGGGCTGAGCCACCAGGGCTGAGAGTTCCTAGGTTGCTGGGTCAGCAGCTCCTCTTCCCTTCTGTCCTCCTTGGCCTGAGCTCGAGCTTTGGAGCCAGGATGGTACAGTGGGACAAGGCTGGCCCATGATAGTTGCCCGGATGGACCCTCGCTGCCCAGCTTGCCTCTTCCTTCGCTGCTCAGCCCCATGCCTTGGATCAGACATCTGCCTGCCATTGCCACAGGGACAGGAGCTCAGGACCAGGCCCCATACCTCTCGGCCTCCCTGTCATGGGCAGTACTGAGGGGTCCTGTATACAACAGAGGAACAGCAGCGAGGTTGGGACAGGGCCAGGACCAGCCAGGTGGAGACAGCACCAGGGGCGCAGGCTGAGTATCGTGGCCTTCCTCCTTGCCAGCCAGGTTGGCCCCAGAGCTCAGCCTCTGCCTCTGACACCTTTGACACTTGGGTGGCCAGAGGATGCTGCTCCCACTTGCTTGCTGCAGCAGGGACCCTCTAATCTGTCACTGTGATTGACGCCTGTTGGGAGGCTGAGCTGTTTTCTCCAAGCCCCTCTTTCCCTGCCATATGCAAATGATTTCAGTTCAAGAAATGCGCTAATGGAAATCCTAACACATTAATAACTGTTTAGCAGGAGAGAACATGCATGATCGTCAGTAATTAGACGCTCAGCAGAGGAGTTCTGTTGGCACAACTGTCTGGCTCCCTTCTGCATCTTCCTGTTGTCTCCACGGAGATGGGTGGGAGGGGCAGGTAGGGGAGGGGCCTCTGCAGCCCCCCCTTTCACCCTGTGCGAGGTCTTCAGTGGGGTTGGGCAGCATGGTAGGGACACAGGCCCACTCCAGGGCTATGAGGTACAGCTGAGACAACACATGGGCTTAGCCAGTGTGAGAAAGTCCCCAGGAGGTGCAAGGTCCCTGGGTCCCCACCCACTGAGCCTCCTGTGCTCATGGCCCTCAGTTCTCGGGGCCTGGGGGAGGGGCCTGTGTGTCAATCCCTCCAGGTATTCTTTGGAGCAGGTATCTGACTGTCTTGTCCAGAAAGCCCCCCCCTCAAGCCACAGTAAATAAGCAAGAACAAAATCTCCCTGCTCCCTTACTCCTCCCAGGCTGCTGTTTCAATTAGATTAAATTTTAAGAGCACACAAATGCAATGTTCCTCTCAGATCAAATTGGAAACAGGTGCACTTTTGCATAAGGAAATTAAGTTGCAGACAATGTGAAGATCTGCTAAAACGGAGACACTGATGAAAATATGTAGTCCTTTATTTGTCATTACTGTGCAATCTGGGGGCACAGTGCAGGCCACAGGCCTGAGGTCCATACAGGCTGCCACAGTGTAGTCACCGCACAGCCCTGGTCATGGCCCTGGGTCGTCAATGCGCCGACGGCAGTAGGGGCAGCAGCTGCACTGAAGCACCAGCAGCTCGTAGTCCTCAGAGTAGAACATCTGCCCAGGGACATGGGATAGCACCAAGGCCTGAGCTGGGGACCGGGCCTCATCCTCCACCCACACAAGAACCCAAGGGACACCGAGGCATGTGGGTACCTGGAAGCAGGAGGGGCACATGGTGACAGTGGTATCGGGTAGCATGGAGCGGAAGTACTGCCAGCGCAGGGGCAGGGGCCAGCGTTTGATGAGGACGTCACGGCGGCTCATGGAGCGCAGCACCGCACGGCCCACCACCACGGGCACGAACTCTGAGCCGCCCTGCTGCAAGGCACAGATGACAAAGTCCCATGATCACTGGGTGGCTGAGGGGGTCCCAGGTTCCTCAGCAGTGACCCGATGCCCAGGCCTCCCTCTCCCAAGAGCAAGGGGTCACGGTTGCCTCAGATGGTCCAGGTTCCCTGTGGGCCTCACCTCAAAGCTCAGCTTGGCCATGAACGGGTCATCATCCCCCATGGGGTGGTCCCCAGTCTCATCCAACCTCAGTGTCTGGGAATCTGGGGTCTGGTTAAGGTGGCATCCATGGATCTCTCACTGTAGTCGCAGCTCCCACCCCACCCAGCCTGCCCCAGCAAAGGATGCCACCACTTGTGATTTCTTGCCACCTGTCCTCACGCCGGTGCAATGGTGCCTCCAGGTCAATGAGGGCCACAGCCTCCTCATCGCTGATGCCCTCTTCCAGCTGGAACTCCACCAAGTGCAGCACCTCTGGGCACAGAGCGGGTGACACTAGGAGCAGGGATGTCAGGGCCTCCCCAGGGTGGTGGAGACAATAGGGATGCAGGGAGACAGGAAGATGTAAAAGCCTCTGCCTAGATCCTGGCAGGAGGTCCTGACTCCTGTTTCCCAGGAGGAGTGGGGCTGACAGCCTCGGCTGGCCCTGCTGCTATAGGACTCACCGTAGGAGGAGGCAGAGAAGACGAACGGCTGGCGGCAGTTGACACACACGTTTCCCAAGCTGTTGAGCAGAGGGTTGTTGGTGGAACAGCGATAGCACAGAGGCACCAGCTCCTGCAGAAGATCACAGGCTGAAGCTACCCTGGCACAGGGGCATAGCCCCCACCTGGCCACGGTTCCTGGTGGCAGCAGGGACCCTGGGTCTCAGACTATGACTGTGACGAAGCTGGATTCTGGCCTCCATGAATAGCCAAGGTCACACTGTGGCCCTCAGCCTGGACACACACGGGGCACACGCATGGTGCACCAACAGCAAGTGCAACCACCATCGCAGCCTGCTCGCGCTGCACCAAGCCTGTGCTGCGTACACCCTGTGCTGCCCCTTTACCCTCAAACCACCATGCATCCCCACCTCAGGAGCACAGGATACAGGACTGGTAGTTCAACCGTCTTTCTGATGCCAGTATCTGCTCTGAGCCTGAAGGGGGAGCTGTGGCAAGGAGGGAGCTATTTGGGTCCCACAAGGGGCAAGGCAGGCCAGGGTGGGGATACAGTGCCTCACCTCGCTGTCATGGAAGGGCTTTGAGCGGATGGTCAGAGTGCCCAGCTCAATAGACTTCTGGAACTTGTCAGGGACTCGCAGATCCTGCAGTTTGTCATATGCATGCCGGGCCAGCTTATAGGCGCCCAGGGCCTTGCTCTGCTTGGCTAATGTGTAGAGTATTTTCCTATGGCGGGTAGCAAAGTTAAGAACAGCAGCAGCCACCCACAGTAGGCACTGGCCAGGGGAGCATATATCCGGGACCCAACCTGGCTTTCCCAGAGACCAAGACAGTGCCATCTTAGGTCCTCATCAGTGCTCTGCTGTGCCTGGCCTAGGGGCACATAGAAGTCCCTGTTGACTCCCCAAGGGCCACCCTGACCATGCAGCCCTGCCCCCATAGCCCTTGCTCCTTGGCCTGAGGTAGATAAGCCCCGATGCCCAGGCCACCCCTTCTCCCTAGAATGTCTGTCCCTTCTCTTCTGCCCTCTAAGTTGGGCTTCATTGGCAGCCATTTCTAAGACCCTAGGGTAAGGGCCCTAGCAAACCATGGTGGTGGAAGTGGTAGCCTAGGCCTGGCCACAGCTGCTCTCACAGGTCAAGGTGCCCTGGCAGATTTGGGGTCTCAGGAAGTGGGGCTCCCTGGATTTGGGGGGTTCTAAAAGGAAGTGACTGACCTAGAGTTCTTCAGGGATGCCAATGTTCACACTGAGCCCCTTGGGTCTGTCTGGGGACTCCTTACAGAGGAGCTGGCAATGCTGGATGGGGGTGGGGACAATTATGCCTTTCAGGATTCTCTGGACCTCAAAGATTTTGTCATTTCCTAGTAGTTTCTGGCTAGTCATACCCCTTGGCTCTCATCACAGCTGTTCACTGGGCCTCCCTGCCTGGCCATAGGCTGGGCTCTCCCCACCACACCCCCTGCCTGTCCTTCCCTAGCGCCTAGCTGGGCCACAAGTCCACCCCTCCAGGGTTCTACAGCTTCTAGCCAGGCCCATTGTGTCCTTTGCCACTCACAGCTGCCTAGGCTCTGGGCTGGGGCTCAGTCCAGAGAGCCTGGAGGACAATCTGCTGGCTCCAGCCCAAACTCCCAAGGGGCCTCCTGGGAGCAGCACAGCAGGAGGGCAGTGGGCAGCACTGCCAGAAAAGTGCTCTGGGGCCTTCTCAGGCCATTAGTCAGGCAGGAAAGGATACACTTTAGAGATGCCTGGAAGCATGTCCTTGCTTAGGCTGTGCAGCAGGAACCTGGAGATGTTGAACAGTGTCTCTGGGCGGTGGGAACTGAATGGCTCCTCCTGTGGCAAGAAGAGAGGGAAGGGCTGGAGTTCCTGGGCAGGATGCTGCCTCTGCACTGCCACTCCTGGGGCTCGCAGCCTTGTGTCCTCTGCCCCGCGTCCTGTGGGCAATGCCCTTTCACTCTCCCTGTGCCCACCAGGAACTTGATGCCTGGGCTGGAGCACAGCAAGGACTCCCCTTCCCAGCTGCACTGCCCCAGGCAGTCATGGTTCCATTTCCTTGAGCTCAATTTGCCTCCAGTTAGCTTCAGAGAGAAGCCTTTTCACGCAGGCTGGACTCCACTACTGCCATGGAGGTCACACAACAGAGCCTTGCCCAGCAAGAAGCTGTACCCCTCACTCCCAAAGCCACCTAACACGCAGAGTGGAGCTCCTCTGTGGCAGACCTGGCCTGGTACTCGAGCCCTAGTGTGGCCCTGGGCACACAGGAATCAGCAATCCTCAGGTATACACAGGCCAAGTGTGCTGTCCTGGAGCACCAGCCTGCCATGTGTCTATGGTTGCTACTCCCACAGGCAGGACACAGTGACCAGCGAAGTCTCTTGAGACACAAGGGCTCAGCCTAGCTATCTGGACCTTTGAGGACTCACTTGCCCTTTTCCTCAGTTCTCAAGGACATCACCAGGGCCTCTGTCACCCCAAGGGCCAAGGACACCAAGTCACACCCTGCTTTAGGCACAGGTGGGAAGGGGCCTGTTCAGTGGGCCCCTGGTGAGGATGGGGCATCCCCAGAGAAGGAGGAGATGGCACCTGGCCTCTGGCGAGGTAGCTGTGCTGGGGAGCAGCACCCACACCAGTCCTCACCTGCCTGTGTCTGCTGTGCTATCCCTGGCCAGGCCCTGGGCTCCCAGGGGACTCTTCCTCTTCCTCGAGGTATGCGAGTGACATCCTCCACAAGGCCACATGGGGCTGTGGGTTCCTTATGCAGTGTCCATGTCCCCAGCCTCAGCCCTGGGCTAGTCACACCATAGGTGCGTACTTAGTAAGGGAGTGGCCAAAGAGCAGTCAGAGAAGTGAGGCTCCATAGATCACTGCTTGGGTCTGCTGTCTCCAAGTCAGAGGGAAGGTGCAGGCAGGGCACCCAGCATCAGTACACTATGGGGAGAGTGGCATCGTACAGAGTTGGTGCAACAGCTAACAGCTGGTATAGCTCTGACACGTGGACACCAGAGCAGGTATCACAAACAACGGGACACTGATGATACCCCAGGAGAGCAGACACCCAGGGTGGAGAGCTGCAGACAACCTGCCACAGTCCCCAGTGCCGGTGGACAGAGTTCAACACCTCCATCCAGAGTATCAGGGAACAGCTAGAAAGAGGATGTGGTCTGAGATCAAGCTGTCTTGTTTCACAGAGAAGGGAAAGGAGGTGTAGAGAGGGAGGGTGAATCGCTCAGCAGGAGGTTGTCAGTCAGGTGGTCTGGAGGGAGTGGCCACCCTGCTGTGCATGAGGTAAAGCCCCAGGGAGCACTATCCCCTCTGGGAACTGCAGGGCATCCCATTCAGGGCTCGCCCAATCCCTAAAAGTCAAAACCAGGCTACAAGAATGGAACCAGGCCATAAGAATGGTCCAGCCTGGACTCTATGTCAAAACGCTGATCAAGGGAAATCATATTCTCCCCAGAAGGCCCTGCTCATGGCTCACCTGCTGCATGCACTCACCGTGAACCGCTGGATGGTGTGGTAGCCGTGGTAGAGCTCAGCCAAGTGCTGGAAATGATGGAACTTGTCCAGCATGGCATCCTTCTGGGTGGGGTCTGCCGGGCACAGGACAGAGCAGGGGAGATGTGTCCCCTGGTGCTTATGGCTGCCACGCCCAGGTAGAAGGGCCTTGGGCTGAGGGTGGCACATTTTAGGCTCATGGGTTAATCTTGCCACCCTGTGCCTCTCCTGGGGCTCTGGCCTCACAGCACCTTAACCAGGGTGCTGTGAGAAGAAGCAGGGCAGGGTCATGCCCAGGACAGACTCAAGGACCTCAGGAGGGAACAGTGGTTCTGACAAGTACATGTCTCTGCTCTAGGCTTCCCTACCCCATGCCCACCCCTCCTGTTCTTCCACCCCAGAACCCCATGAAGTCTGCTGAGAGAAGGTGGCAGGGACTCTGCTTTCCTGCCTGGGCTGAGCAGGAGTCTGGAGCTATTATTAAAGCAATTGCCTTTTCATTTGATTGACCTGTGTAAGCCAACTCGCTGGGCCCCTCTATGTACACTGTGGATGGCAGGAGGGGGCTCTTCTGCATCATCAGCCCCCCAGCCATGCCTGCAGACCTGGCTGAGATGGCGCATAGATTGTATTTCTGTGTGTCGGCGAAGGACCATGCAGCTGGCCTGCTGTGCACTGGGCCTCCAATTTTATCTCGGTGTGGCTGCAGGGGTGTCGCTCACCCTGTGCGATCTCCAGGCACTGCATGGACAGCATCCAGTAGTAGTAGGCAGCGTCACTGAATCTACTCTCCACCACCGCGTTCTGTGTGAGCTGCTCCAGCACCTGGACTGCTTCGCCCTGCCGCCCGGCCTTGTGGAATGCTGTGGGAGACCAGGCACAGGTCACCTGGGTAGCTTTGCAGGGAGGCAAGGCACATGTGGGGCACTTGCCAGGTGACAGCAGCCAAGCAAAGCATGTGCTGAGAAAAATGCATGACTCTTGGCTAGGAAAGGCTGCCTACTTTAGGAAGGTATGGCTGAGCAGAAGCTGCAGTCACTGCTCAGCCCAGAGAGAATTCACCCTGTTCCATCCCAGGGCAGAGCTTTGATTTTTGTTTTGTTTTGAGACAGGGTCTTGCCATGTAGTTCAGGCTGGCCTTGGACTCACTGTGAGCCTCCCGAGTGACAGAAGGACAGGCATGTGCAAAGCGTCAGCAGGGACAAAGCATTGTGACCCCTGGGACATGCTAACTGGCCCTGACTAGCACTGCATGGCCAACCCCTCATGGGAGGAAAAGAACTGGCCCCCATGGTAATGCCATGAGCTGGGTGTGGCCAGGCGGGCACCTCTACCCAAGGTCAAGGAGTCAGCCTGCATCCCAGTATCCCTCCCACAGTGCTGTTAGATATCAAGCTGGAATGAGCTGGCTCTGCTCCTAAGACCACACATTTTCAGCAAAGAGCAAGTAAATATCTCAATCATTGCCACTTCATCTCTCAGAAGTTTCCTGGGGGTCTTGCTCCGTGCCAGCCCTTCAGGCTGTTTGAGGATGCCAGCTGTGTGACACCTGCCCACACGTAGACATGCAGGTGACCGCATCCACCTCTATGGAGAGGAGGAAGCCTGGCCCTCATTCCGCTCCCCTCTACAGGCTCCTGTCTGTGCACCAAGTTACTATGGTGATGGATTCTTGGAAGGGCGGCGCAGACAGACGGAGAGGTTGATGTACTTTGCCCAAGCATGCAGACACTTCAGCAGCTGGGCGCGCTGTGAACTCCAAAGTGCTTCAGAACAGGCCGCCCTTCACAGTTTCTGATGGAGGGGCTCCAGGAAGGAGCAGTGGTTCATACTGTATCCAGGAGGGTAATGACACTGCACAGGAGTATAGACAAAATGAGGGGGCGGGAGCACAGGACACACCTCCCCAAGCAGCAGGCAGCCCAGAAGACTAGTGCCCCTGGTGGAGGCAGACAGCTTGGAAGCCCAAGCCCCACTGCTCACTCGCTCTGTAACTGCGCACAGCATGTTTAGCCTCTGCGTCCCTGCAGGACAGCTGACAAGGCTCAAGGTTGTGCAGGTTAATGCCCAGCCATCCGGCGCCCGCCACAGGGAGGGCACTCAGGTTTTAGATGATGATGCATGTGACCAGTCACAGCTCTGCACTTGCCCTGGCTCCTACTTCAGATGCTGTTGTGCCACCCAGCTAGGGCACAACCTGAGTCCTATTCCTGGTAGGGACTATGCCATGCACTCTCTGACCTCATTGCACCCTGAATCTGTGACCTCTCTGTCTCCTCCCGGCTGTGGGATATCAGGTGAGTGTTTCTACCACCTTCACACTCAGTTTTCTCATCTCAAGATGGGAATGATCAAAAGGTCCCTGGGCCTAGGGCTGAGAGGGATAGAAGGGGAAAATGTAGTGCTTCGTTCCGCAACTACAGGGCTGGGAGTGGACAGTGGAGCTGCCTGGGGCCTATGTTGGCTGGCGGAGGGAT
This sequence comes from Thryonomys swinderianus, assembly GCA_004025085.1. NCBI lineage: Eukaryota > Metazoa > Chordata > Mammalia > Rodentia > Thryonomyidae > Thryonomys > Thryonomys swinderianus. The sequence goes on from PVIC010000202.1 coordinate 132,537, forward strand.
GGCCCCAGGGCTCCAAGACTTTGTCCTAGGGTCCTAGGTTTCCCTCTGGGACCCACAGATGGGCATGGGCACCCTACCTTTCTGAGCTTCCTCAAAGCGGTCGTTCTCAGCCAGCCACTGGGCATAGGGCACGTAGATGTCATCCTTAAACTCGGGGTGCTTCTCGCCCAAAGCGAAGGCCTGGGGGAACACAAGCACTCACTCTCAGTGACAAAGCCCCCGCAGTGCAGGAAACACGGCACTTGGCTGAATCCATGAGGGAGGGATGTCAGACTGCCAGCCTGACAGCTCAGGGGACAGCACCCCCCAGCAACACAAAAACAAATCGCTCTTTGAAAACAAAAGGCAATTAACAGCAATATGCAAGTAACTGGATTCAATAACAACACAGTCTGTCTCTGGACCACAGAGGCGGCACAAGATCGGAAACATTTTATTTTGAGGTTCTGCGTGGGCTCCTGTTGCGCTGCAAACAGATTTCTTTTGATTGCAGGCGACACCTAAGGAAAGGAGGCTGACGTTACCATCATCACTGCTTGTTAGCTATTGGATGGGCGTAATGTGGTGTGCTGTGGGGCCTAGGGCTGCATCTACCCCCAGGGCCACTTGTCAGGCAGAAGCTGGGTGACCAGGCAAAGGCCTGCAACCTGCAGCCAGGCCCAGATGCCCTGAGAACGCCGGCGGCAGCTGCCTGACATAGCTGCTGCTAAATCTAACACTAATACTGCCTCTCACCAGTGACCTCATCATTATGCCCAATGGAGCCCCACAGAGGGCAGAGAACAGGAAGGTTATTCACAGCCAGCTCAACCACTAGAGCTGTAAACAGACTGCCAAGGGTGGGTGGCTGGCATGATCCCCCACAGGCACATGAAGCTATGCCCACCATCTCTGCCACTGGCCCTCTTGCCTGTCAGCTGGGAGTCAAGGCTGTGGCAAAAGGACAAGCAGGGCAGCTTCAGAATCATACAACCTGTCAGGAGAATGTGACGGCATTTTCTACCGGAATACCACCTGGCAGGCTTTAAATGCCACACAGGTGTCTCCATATCAGCTCAGGCCCATAACCCAATAGCTCAGAGCTGGTAGCTAGGTGAGGATCTTGTGGATGTCAGAGTGAACAAGGGATAGCTGTTGTAGGCAGGAAGGCTCTGAATTAAGGAGGAGGCAGAATTCTGGCTGTTAGGCTGATGTGATGTGGCCTGTGTGTGTGGGCAGCCTTGATCCATGCCAGCCCCAGGGACGCCCCTCACCTCATCCCAGTGTTGGGTCTCCACATGCAGCCGCACCAGGGCCTTGAGATCACCAAGCTTCAGGTAGGTCTCGGCGGCATAGCTGGGGCTGTCCAGCTCCTTGAAGTAGCGTGCACACAGCAGGAGCGGCTCTCGTTCAGCTTTGTCCAGCTTCCGGGCAATGTCAATCAACCTGAACCAGAGAGAAGATCCATGTGGACAGGCACAGCTCCCCTCCTCCTTGCATCCACCTGCCTCTCCTGTGCATGTCACAGGGGTCCCTGATCTACATGGCAGGACCTAAGAACAGAGATGAGTGCCAGGTACCAAATAGTAAAATGGCCTTTCCCAGGTCTCAGTGAGCCTTTGCAACCCTAAGAAGTGGGAATTACTGTTTATTCTACAGGTGGGAAGACTTGGGTGGTGGGCAGAAGGTGAGGTACCTGCCCAGGGCTTTGCAGCATGACAGTCCCTCCACATGGGCCCTGGAAGAAGGGGCACCAGCTGCCCTGCACAACATCCTGGGCACCTTCTGTGCTCATGGGGTCAGGGCTTTAGGGAATGCATGTATGGGTTACAGCTAGCCAGGATTTGGAGTGAAACCAGCACTCACAGGGCAAGGGCCCTGGCTCTCCACGTGAGGAGGAGGAAGAGGAGGAGGAGGAAGAAGAGGCCAAGACAGATCTTCCCAGAGATGAGCAGGTGCAGAAGGTCTATCAGTCTGTGTGGAACAATGGCATCTAAAAATAACCCCACTCAGCAGGGAAAGGCCACATTTTAGGAAAGATGGCACAGGTACCCCTGAGAGCTGCAGAGTCCCCACCCATTAAACTGATGTGCCTGGAGGATAGATCTCTTTGTAGCCGACCTGGGAAAGGGACAGATAAGCTGAGGTCTCCTTCCTGAATTGGATAAGTATCCCCAGGTCATGTGACATACAGACTTGAGAAAGAAATTGACAGGGAAAGCTAGAGAAGACAGTGGCTTGAGACCTGGCTGTGCCACTCCTGTGGGAGCTGAGACTATGCCTATCTCTAAGACACCTGATTCCTGGACCAAAGGAATGGCTTGTGGGTTGTGAAAAGCCACACCACTGTCTGGTCCTGTCATGGCCACTGCCTCCCTGTGGACTCTGGCATTGCTTCCAGAACAACTCCCAGCCCCAGGGGCAAGACTGAGGCTGCCTTGTGCCTGCTGGGTACAGTGTGTGTGTTTGTGTGTGTGTGTGTGCACGAACTTGTGTGTACTTATAAGTTCCCAGTATACAGCCTGTGGTCCAGACAGAGAGGACATCCAGAGGCCACAGACGATGATCCAGGAAGATCAGAATTGGCCTCAGCTCACCTATATCTACTGAAGCCTTTGCTCTGGCTCCTTCTGGCCCTCAACCCCTCAGCTCCTGTTCTCTCCCAGACTCCTGCTCAGCTTGACCACAGCCCTCATTGCCTGCTAAGGAACTGAATCCAGAGGCCTGGGGCACTGAGGCCCAGTGTGCTACCACCAGCACCTATGATTCCAGCCAGGGCTCCTGCAGAGATAACCTGAGGGCCTTCTTCCATGACCCTGCCTCTGGTTCCTTGTGCTAAAGCCATGGGTTGGAGTCTGTAGCACCTGTGCCTCCCAACTGTGTGGCCCTTTTCAATCCTATGTCCTTCAATTTCTCCAGCTGCAAGATGAATGTGGAAATGCCAATCTGAGTGAGGGGGTTATCAAATGCTGCCAGGTCACTGCAGAGCCAAAAGTGGCACACTCAGGGAAAGGCAACGCTGAGGTCCAACATCCCCATCCTCCACTCCCCAGGACCCCAGGGCTTCTCAAGGGCAGTGACTGCCTGTTCAACCGTATCTCCCAGAGAACCCATCATGTGTACATTTAACTTCAATATTTAGCCAAATACTGTTTTCCCTTGTCAGCAAAAACACAGTATTGATGTGATATGCCATCACATGACCTAGTGTTCCCAGGAGGGCTGAGACCTACGTGTCCACCCAGCCAAGGTCACCGCTGATCTCAATAGCCTTAATGTGCTCTCCAGCCGAAAGGTACATCTCCACTGCGGCTTTGGGTTCATTGATGTTTCGGGCCCAGTCCGCCTGCTTGGTGATCAGCATCTTGGTTTCTTTGGGGTCTCCAGATCTGAGGAAATCCTGCGGAAGCACAGCAAACAAAACCGCTGTGGTCAGGACTTCCTGTGCCAGCATTGTCAGGCGCAACGGGCAGGAAGCAAACAGGGCCCATTGGGGATGGAGCTTGGGGCAGTCCCTGGCGTCCCTGGGGACAGCGAGCCTTGAACTGTCTGCAGGTGTTGCTGGGGACGCCACAGCCCTCACTGCTTCCTTTCCTCCTCTGCAGTGCGGCACAGTGACCAGGTGCTCACTCCTCTGCTGTGGGTGTGACTTCCTCCAATAGCCAGTCCTCAGCCTTTATCCACAGAATATGGATGAGGCCACAGACTATAGACTGCGGTTGAGCACCCCATGCCTAAACTGAAAGGGCCTTACTGCATAAGGCTCCAGGCTCAGCCTTGGTGCCTTCCCTTGGCCACTTCACCCTGGCAGCACTACTCGTGCCTCACTTCTCCACTATTCTGTGGCCTGAACCTCAGAGTTTCTTCTTCACTGTCCCCCTGGTGGTACAGGTTAGCCAAGGACAGCTGACAGGCAGCACTTACCTGGCTAATAAGTGTCCTGTTTTGAGGTCAAGTCTGTAGGATGGGCAATTGGCTGAGGGCAGGACACCAGAAATATGGGCTATGAGGCAGTGGGCAGGATGCAGGGCTGTAGTCCTGGGTCAGAGCCAGCTGTAGGCCCTGCCCAGCTTCTCTGGTTCATCAGTGTGGGAGAAGGAGCTTGGGAAAACCATCTGTCTGGGAGGTGGATGCCGAGGCTGAGGCAGCCCAGTGCAGACAGTGGTAAAGGAGACTTTGAAAGGAGTCAAGAGTGTGCGGCTCGGCCTTGCATTAGGAGGAGATGTGGTTTGTCTGACGAGCAATGTACCCTGCTGAGAGTACCACACACAGGTCTTGAAAGTATAAAAAAAGCACTTCTTTCTTGTGAGTAGCACACATTTGTCAGGGAAGTATAGTCAATGTATGCTAAAACCTCACTCCAACAATTAGCTCATTTCTTTTTCCATTTGCTTCCAGGGTAATTATGTAGCCCCTAAAATCACCAATTAGGGCAGCCTGAGAATCCACTGTTTTAGTAGGGGAAAAAGGGCAATTTCCCCAGATGTTGGGGACCTGGTACCAGAGGGCCACCTTGCTGGCTGTGGTTCCTTCTGGCCAGCACATGGGGACTGGGAGGTCATCGGAGACACACTCTGGTCCTGTGACTACTCCTTGCACTCACACAAGGCTGGTGACTGCCAACTTGTGGCTAAACTGTGGTCAGTAGTAGGGACAGAGGGGAAGGCTTCACCAGAGTGCTGAAATGTCCTTCACTGAGTGGGACTCAGCAGGCAAAAGCTTGGGGCCTAGGGTGCACGTATGGCTGGTCTCCCCAGGGGGCTGTGCCTGGGATGTGCCTGCTCCCCATCAACAGTACAGCTTACTGCTGTGACTTAATGGACAGTGAGTCTGTCTCCTCAAGGCTTACAAACTGGGTTTCCAAAGGCCTTCTGATTCCATAAAGCTAATTGACACACTATCTGGGGCCATGGCAAAGACAGTCCTGAAGTAGACAGAACGCCGGGTGTGGTGGCTCACGCCTGTAATCCCAGCACTCGGGAGGCAGAGGCAGGAGGATTGCTGAGTTCAAGGCTTGCCTGGGCTACATAGTGAGCTCAGAGCCAGCCTGAACTACAGACTGAGACCCTGTCTCAAAAAAAAAAAAAAAAAAAAAAAAAAAAAAAAAAAAAAAAAAAAGTAGACAGAACAAGGCAGTGCTGAGTGATGAATGAGACAGATCAGGGTTCTCAGACTTGTGATTGTGATAAGGATGCACTACATGGGGGTTAAGAGCACAGTAACTCCCTTTATCACCATATAAACATGTCACTTATCCGGAAAGCATACAATTTATTTGTACGTGGGAATGTAATTTAAAAATTTTCTGAAAACCAGATTGAATCTTGGGAAGCAATTTTCATGTAAACAAAAACATGGCACGTTAATAAGCACTGTATCTCCCCACCCGGCATAATGGGCATGTGTATAGTTTTTCCCGCGTGCGCACGCACGTGTGCACCCGTGCCCACATGCACATGTATGTGTGCCAGTTTGAAATGGAATCAAACTATTTGGATCGTGATCAAAAACTAAAACTCCAAACAAGCCCAGTGTATTTACCTTAGAGTCAGGCTGGATGGAGCATATGAAACCAGCATGTGGGTGCAGGGCCAGGAACCCACAGGCACCCATGCCATAGTAATGCCTCCTTACTCCTTCCTGCTCTTTCCACATCTTTCTACACTCACTGCCTTCTCAGGCCCAACCCAAGCTGCACTCCTTGTCTCTGGGGTCAGCAGAGTACAGTGCATGGAGCCTCATATGCCTTGTGGGGACTCACACCCACCCTGCACTCTGGACACCTCACCACCACTGCTCACTTGGGCAGGCTCCCTTGGGTCCCCACAGGCATCAATCCTGAAGCACAGCCAGACCCCTGTCCTGATGCCAGGGTTCTACCTCTTTAAGGGCTGTCCCCAGGTGAGAAGCATGGAGTGTGGTGTTCTCAGTGTGAATGTTCCATGGAGTCTGGCAGGTATGTGATGGGGACATGGCAGAGGCAAAGGACATTAGCAAGAGATAGGCAGAGGGCCCTGGGCATGTGACGGAGGCACCTGTGCAGAGTGGGAGATGTGGCTTGGAGTCCAACACCAAACAGGTAGAGAGAAGAAGGAAGACAGCCACCTTGGGAAGACAGCAAAGAACCTGGGGAGGTTTCCTGCCTTAGACTCATGATTGAGGCAGTGATCATTCATGGCCACGAGTTGGCTGTGGTTAAGGACTCGCTTTGAGCCACGAGGCAAAGACAGGAAACAAAGGTACCCCCTACCTAGGATGCTGGACCCACCAGAGACCCCTGGCAGAGGATCCCACTACTCCATCTCATGGAGCCCTGTGGGCCCTGTGATATCAATTGAGGGTGGGGCCTATCATGGCTCCTCAGAATCTGGGTGCACTAAGACCAAGGATGCTGGCCCTGGTGGCCCTGACAAAGCTCAGGAGAACTGCCTGGGCTCTGACCAACATCTGTCATATTTTGTCCCTCTGAAGACAACCTTTGAGGTTAGCCTTGGGTCAGGCTCAACCTGTGGTGATGGCTAGGGCTTCTGTCACTGAAGGACCCCCACTAAGGTCAGGGCTGCTGGGATCCATACCACCTCTCTGGTCACAACCTAAACATGGTGGCTGTCTGGCTGGGGCTGCACTGTTACCTTGGCATACTCAAACATACGTAGATCAGTGTACATGGCGAGTGCGAGGTCCTCGTGCCCACTCCTCTTGTACAATTTGGCAGCCTCATGGAACTTCCCCTGGTAGGAGAACACATCTGCCAGGAACAGGTCACTGTTGGTCTCTCCCCGCTTCTTCCTCTCCTAGAAAAAATTAGAAGCACAGGAAATGGCCCTGCAGGCTGGCAGGAAGCAGCCTGCACAGGGGCTGGAGCTGCTATTTCTGGAAGGGCCCTGGGCTTCCCACCGGAACTACTGCGGCTCCTGGTCTGTTGCTTCTCCCACCTATGGCTATGGTGAGAATGCCTGACAACAAAAGCAGACTTTTCCATGAAGATGAAAAGAGATGGAAACCTTTGTTTGCTTAAGGGAAATTCCTCAGGCCACTTTCCTGTGCACTCTTCCAGGCAGTGGCAAGAATGTTTGGATAGTATGCTGCGATTTGCTGATGGTCCCAAGGCCCCGAGACCTCTGGGGTCTGCAGACCTGGCCACCACCACTGTGGCCTAGGGTGATGACAGGCAAGGAGCAAGTCTGGGGTTTCTATCCAGGGTGGAGCCAGAGATAAGACAAGTCTTGGGGGCAGGATTTAGCTCAGTGGTTCTGGTGCCTACCTCACAACCTGAAGGTCCCAAATTCAATCCTTGGTACCAAAACCAAAAGGATAATAAGTCTCATGGGCTTGGTTCTAAAGAGTGTACAAGGGCCACCATGTGCTACACACCCATGAGGTACATGCTAGGTACACATGCAGGGATCTCAATGCTCTCAGGGATCCTGCCACCCCCAAGGGTGTCACAAAGGAGGCACTGATTCAAGAAGACCACATCAAGGTCAGACTGAGCTGGCATCATGTTTAGTTCTGTCAAACCCAACCTCTGTGCCCCGAGACCTGGCTTTTAGAAGTGTATGCTGATCCCCAATGATGTCTAAGTGCACGTGGTGAGCAGTGCCTTAGAGACAGAGTGGAGCTGCCTGTGTGCCCTCTCCATTAGCTGCAGTGTGAGTATTTTAAATACATGATAGCACCTAGCCCGCATCCCCACTGTGCCTCTGCTTGTTTGCTAGTAAGCATGCCAGGCTGGAGGAGAGACACAGAGCTCAAACTCCAAGACAGGATGGTGAGGGTTTCAACAGCTGGAGGCAACATGCTTCCCCTATGACAAAAATATTTTTAAAAATCCTTCACATAGCTGGGCGTGGTGGCTCACGCCTGTAATACCAGCACTCGGGAGGCAGAGACAGGAGGATTGCCTGGGCTACATAGTGAGCTCAGAGCCAGCCTGAACTACAAAGTGAGACCCTGTTTCAAAAAAAAAAAAAATCCTTCACGTAATTTGGGTGAATCAGCCAAGTCACTCAACTCATGGCTGGAAATAAAGTGATGAAAGGAGGCTTTCTAAGCCTGGGCTTTTAGCCATCCCCTCAAGGACACAGGGCTGTGTCGCAGAAGACTAAGGTCTGGGTGTGACCTATGTGGACATGTTCCTTTTGGCCGTCAGGACAGTGACTCTGTGGCAGTCCCAGAAGAGCCTATGGAGGCTACTCAGTTCTCCAGAACCAGGCCAAGAGCCAGCAGTAAGCAGCTAAGGACTAGAGCTATTAGGAGGGCCCCAGAAGCACAGGCTGCAGTGGCCAACCTCCAACTTGGTGCATACAAGCAAGAACAGACATTTCTGCGACTGGACCTAGTACCTTTGTGCAGACAAACTCCATTTCCCATGGCTTTGGTGAAGACCCCTGAACAGTGGCACTGGCACTGGGAAACACAGGGAAATGGCACACTTAGCCACACAGAAGACATCATGTCCCTGTAGTACCCAAGGCAGGAGGCGGCCGGGGTAGACAGCAGAAAGCTAGAAAGCAAGCAGGTTTTCACACCACTCAAGTCTCTGGCTGTGGATCTCTAGGACACTGGACAGAGGCACTGGATGAGGGAACAATTGTACCTGCCTTAAGCTGTGAGGTCTTGGATGGTCCTCACATCAGCCACTCAGGGGCACAGGACAGAACCCACATTCACTACTGCTCTATCCTCCCTGGTTCCCAACTCAGGGCTGTCCCCACCCTGGCTTACTGCCTACTGAGCTTGGCACAAGGCCTGAGCCATGACAGGTGTTTGCTACCCTAAACTGAACGAAGGGGACAAGACATGTGCTGATTTCCTCCTTGCTTCCATCTGGGAATTCAAATGTATCTCACATTCTCTTAGCCTCACAATAAATCTGTTCAGGGAAAAAAAAATATGTATGCCTTTTTACAGAGAGTCAGACAGCACTGAGATACACAAAAATTAAGAATAGTGTCTCCTGTCACCCAACAAATTGTGCACTTAGCACCAGCTTCTCAGCCTGCCCATGGCTGATGAGGCCAGGAGTATAGGCCAGGGCTCCACTTCCAGTTGTGGGGTGCAGAACACATGTTTTAAAAGGGAGCCTGAGAAGGTGTGGCCTCAGAGACACTATCAGAGTGCCAGGGACTCCTCCAGTCTCACAGTAATTCTGTGCAGTAGGTGACCAAGCCAGGGGTGTCAGGAGCCACCAATATTTCCTCCTAGGGGGCTATCATCTGCAAGAATACAGGCTGCAGGGCCACAGCCTGCAAGGCCACATACCAGGCTGTTCCCATCCTCCAGGTTCACCTGCCGGGACTGCAGGGGCCTGGCCTCTGGAGAAGAAGAAGAAGCTGGGTCTTTACCTCTATGCTGCTGATGAGCTCCAGGTAGCGTAGGTCCTGTACTCTGGCAAAGGCCTGTCGGGAAGGAAGAGAGGTCAGCTGCCTCTTGGCCTCAGAGTGGATGGGGGATGGAAGTTAGGGTCTGGGAAGGAAAGGAGAGGCAGACATCAGTCTGCTCCGGTGTTCAGAGGCCACCCTGCAAGGCCATGCGACCCTGGGTGGTCTGCACACAGAACAGGAAAGAAGCACTGGCTGCATCCATCATTTTGGGATCAGGAAAATTAAGCTGTAACATAGCAGGCTGGGTTGGGGCCTCCCTGGGACTCTACCCATGGAGGGCTGGCACTGACTTAGGCAGGGGCAACTGTGCAGATGCAGGCCAGCACAGATGAAGGCAGAAGACAGCTTTGCTCATCCAGAAACAGGGGCGTGAATAGCTCCAGGGTGGCATGGAGGAAGAGGGGAGGGAAGCTGGGAGGACAAAGCTGGTTCCTGAGACTCACTCCATCTCTGGAAGGCAAACTCTTGCACTAACCTTGCCAGCATGGCCTGAGCTCTGGGCACAGAGTGAAGCTGCCGCTTTTAACCTCTGTTTGCTGCTTCTGAGCCCCAGCACCCTGGTGTTGGCTAAGCTGCCACCATTCCTTTCAGGTGCTGCAAGGGGTTCAGAGGCACATAAGCTGCACAGGGGCTGTGTGCTGTGGGCTCTACTGTCAGAACTTCTCCTGAGCTATGCTATTCCTAGAAGGCAGTAGCTCTGGGCTGTGATTTAGGATCAAAGGTGCAGGATAACCCTGCCACTCAGACCCTTTGCTCAGGCCCTCCCTCTAAAAAGCCAGAAGAATGGGGAAATGGGCAGGTGCCTCTGCGGCCTCCAACACCTAAAGTGGAACTTCAAGTTTTGTCCTACTAGGCCTGGTGTCCTGTCAGAGGCTGAGGACCCAGACATGAATAGGGTTTGGTCTCTGTCCTGTGGAGGCCACGTCAGAAACAGAAACAAAACCTCCATGAGCTAAGATCTAAGAACCAGGGGGTACCCCATCCACACATGGTGGTGGTGGACAGCAGACTAAGGAAAGTATCACAAACTAGGCAACTGGCAAGTGGAGATTTTGTTTCTGTGCTGTTTTGTTTGACCCAGGGTTTTACTGTGCCACCCAGGCTGGTCTCAAGTTCCTGGGCTTCGCTGATGCTCCTGTCTCAGCTTTTCCAGTGGATGGGACCACAGGTACCTGGGACCATGCCCAGCAGGTGGGTTATCTGAAGAGGAATTCACAAGGGCAAGGTAGGCCTATAGGAGCAGAGTACTAGAAGGAGCGCTGCTGGTCACCAGGCTGCTTTCTCGCTGTGCTTTCACTGAGGCCCAGCCATTGTCCAGGCCTACCTCAGGGTTGAGGGGAAGAAAGGGCCCAGGATCTCACAACCCCTGCACTCTTCAGTTGCGCTGATCTACTCCCAACTGTGGTTTTAGCTTAGACTGCATTCTAAAGCTAAAACCACACCTCTCCTGGGGCTTCTGGGTTCTGCTCTCAAGATTCTTGGGTGTGAGAAGCCCCAGGAGAAGCAGCCCTGAAGTTCTGTAGAATCAGGAGCCCCAAGGATGACCTAGGGGGGTCAGTGCCAGCTGCAGCTGCCAGGTACTGAGCGGTTCTCCCCTGCCACCTAGTGGGCACGTGCAGCTGTGTTGGGGGCAAGGCACAGAGGACAGGCTGGGTGGGGCTCTGGAGGGGACTGAGGCAGAGTCCCAGTTGAGTTCAAAATCTTGCAGCTCCCCTAAATATCATGTGACTCACAATAAATCCACCTATGCAATTTGTATTTGTCTGTTAAAACAACTAAATAAACGCTGTGTGCTTAACTGCAATCATTTCTATTCTCCAGAAGTGTTTTTGGATGCAGGACAGGAAGGAGTGGAGTGCTGGATTCTGATTCACTTTATCCATTCCAATTTCTGCTAATCATCTACCCAGCCAAGCTTTGCTCTGGGCAGTGTAGTGGCACTTTTGCTTCCCAGAAATGTGACAATCTAGAGACAATCTAGAGACTGCATTCTAAGCTAAAACAAAACACACTAGGAATCTTTTGCTCTTCTCATCTGTCCTGGCATCTCTGGGTAGGGCAGGAAGAGAAGGAAGCTGTCCTCAGGGAGAAATCCCCACACCCTAAATTCCTAGAGTTGCCTCTATTCCCTCCCCCATACCACAGTGCCGATAAGCATCAGAGAACAATGCTCTCCTTGGTTTGGTTTGGTTTTGTATGGTGCTGGGGATGGAACCCAAGACCTTGCCCACAGTGGGTAAAGGCCCCATATTGAGCCCCAAACCCTGCTTTAATATGAAGAGGGGTGGAAGCTATTCCTCCCTGCCTCGGTCCTGGGTAGAAACCAACTGAGAAACTGACGTGGATCAGAGAAGGCTGAGTGTTCCAACCATTTCTCTGGATTCAGTTGCTTAAACCAGGAAATGACACAATGAATCAGGCCCATGCATTGAGCCACAAGTATGTGGGAGAGACCACAGTGCCTCAGAGCCATGACCAGCCTTCCTCAAGCCTGGGCAGTGCAGCGGGGAACAGAGGCCTGGTGCCTAGACCATTATTGAGTGCCTGTTATGGGCCAGGCTCTCAGCTAACATGCTGTACATAAATAATAGTTAAGGAGTGGCTGTAGAGCCTACCAGCTGCTTCTCCAGGGCCTCGTCTTACACATACTGTCTGCTTAAATCTGACAACTCTGTGGGGTTGCCCACCAGGCCCACTGTGAGGACCTGTACCCTAGCATCAGGGCCCCTAGCCTGCTCCTGCTTCTGCCCCTCCATGCCACCAAAAGGGCTGAGTGTAGCTCCTCCTGAGGGGTTTCTTACCTTCTTGGCTGTCTCAAACTCTAATCCTTCCAGTGCCTCCATGGCCAGCTCACGCCAGTCTGCATCAGTCACCCCCAAGCAGGCGATCTGGTAGGCTTCTCGGAACATCTTCCTGTCCAGGTATTGGTACATCGGGGCAGACTGCAGGATGGAGACCCGAAGGGAAGGGAGACAATGATCAGAGCAGGGCAGAGGCCCGCAGGGACCACATACCCCACCAAACAGCCTGCCACGGTACCACATGGTACCCTCCCCACCTGCAAGTAACCCCACTGAACTCTCAACCTCTGTTGAAGGATCACCATTGCTAGAAACTCCTGATCCTTGGGCTCCAACATCACAGGAAGAAGCCTGAGCTTCTTTGGCCTCTATGGGAGCCCTGGGTCAGCTGGGCTCACAGGCCTGCCTCCTGCACAGGCCCCCACTGTCACCTCCACTGTAGACCCTCAATGAGTCGGGTCCTTTACTCTGGGTGCCTCAGAAATAAGTGACAAGAGATGGGGGACTGGCCCTGCGCCCATTGATTCTCTAGCCCTGGACACCAGCTCTGCCCTAGAGAGAGGGTTACCCTTTCTGCACATGGGAGTGAGCTCAGATGATAAGGTCTCATATAGCCAGGTGCTCCATGTAGCCAGCTGAGCCCTGATGACAGCCTGAGAGACTCAGATCCAAGCAGACCCCAACCCATCCCGGGTCACACACCTGACCAGACATTTCATGGCCAAAGCCTCATTGTCCTCATCTTAGGCCAGCCTGGATCCTAGGCAGTAAAGATCAGGAGAATGGTACCTCTGCACTACTGGTTCCCAAATGTGGGGCTAAAAGCACTGCTTTCTCCAATTGGGACTTTAATCCCTGACATTTCCAGGGCCCTTTTTCAGCTTGCATTAAAGGAAACCTGCCCATGAAGCCAGAGAGACAGGGCTGCTCCCGAGGGCCACTTCATCCTCCACCCCCATGGGGAGGCCTGACACCCAGCGGGTCACCTTCTGTCCATTTGTCTGTCCAGCCTAGCCTCAGGCAGAGCAGAAAGGAAGGCGTGGGTGAGGGCAAAGAGAGGGTGTCACCTCCTCACCTTCTCCACACTGACCCTCACCTTTGCAGGAAGCCCTCCTGCTCTGCCACCTTCCTAGGTCTCACTGGGCTCAGTTCCACCTCCCTGGAAGCCTCCCACACCAACCCATCCTTCCTGAACTCCTCTGTGGATATCCTCTATCCTGTTCTTGCTATTTTATGGCTGCAATAAAGACATAATACGAGTTGGGCAGACAAAACTTGAAGGTAGGTATAATTAACTCTACTTCAAGCCTGTTGTGGTATCCTGGACCTATACCCTCAGCTACTCTGGAGGCTGAGGCAGAAAGACTGTCTTGCTGTAAGACCAGCCTGGGCAACATGGTGGGACGCCACCCTAAAATAACAATTACATTAACCTCACTTTACAATGAAGAAAATGAGGCTTCATAAAGTAAAATAAGGTGCCCAGGACATAGACTTTGTACCTCATGTGACAGCAGAATAGGCAAGAGGGACAGGACGGCAGCACAAGCACACACAACAGGGGGGCCCTCACAGGGGTTTATGGACAGAACCCTGAGAGTTTTTTCCTCCTTACTGCTACGCCCCCAAGCAGGGCCGCTGCCCTACTTGGCAGTACAGACAGACCAGCTCTTGCACAAGATGAGGCAGATGTGGAAAGGAAATCAGACTCCTCAGAGTGGGTCAGGCTCTCTCCCAAGTGGAGGCCCAGCCGCAGAGCCATGGGGGGCAGGGTGACAGATAAACAGCCTTTGTCTACAGAGTGCCTCTCCCACCCTCTCCCACCCTCGAAGCTGGCCTGGCCCTTTCGTCAGTAGGGTGCCCTGCAGCCAGGAGAAGCTCTGTGGCTCTGGCTCAAAAGTCCTGGCAGGAAAGCCTGGGGCCCCTCTGTCTCCTTATGGCTGGCTCAAGCCAGGGAGTAGCAAACTGTATTTATTTATGAGGTCAGGATGGCGGCAACCTTGGGAGAAAGTCTTTTAATTGGCCCATCTGAGGCAGAGGGGGTTAGTGGTGGATGTGGAGCCTTGGTTTGGGGTTTGGGACAGCTGCCCAGGAGCAGATGAGGACGAGGATACAGGAAGCTTGTCACTCCCCCACTGCCCCTCCCTTCCCTTGCACCTTCTTCTTTCTCCTTTGGTTTCTTCCAATCTGAACTAGGGACTGGACCTAAACACCTGCTCCATGATGGGTCCAGGGCCCCCACAACCAAACTGGGGCTCCTGGCTCAGGGGAAGCAGGATGCAGCCCCAATCCTGTTGGGCACTTGTTCAGGGGATCCATGTTCCTCGGTCCCATGCCTGTGCCACCCTCTTCCCCATAAACCCACACCACTGGCTCTGGCTGGCTGCCTGCTTGCTGCCTCTACAAGCATAGCATACTGTCCTCCTCTGTCTTGACCAGGAAGGGGCTGAGGAACAAGAACCTTAGAGGTTGAACTGTTTGCCCAGAGACACACAGGCTGCTCGGGGTACAGTCAGGGTTCCAGGATCCAGGCCACAGCATCTCCACCCACCCTATCCCGAGATCTGCTCTGTCCTCCTGCTACACTGCACCCAGCAGGTGCCCGGGTACCTGTGGCACCTCCACAGCAGACATGGCAAAGACATGAAGGCAGAAGATCTTGGAGCCATTGTAGCCAACCACGAAGCCCTGCAGCTTCTGCCGGTGCACAGGGAAGGTGCTGGCCTTGATATTGAGGTAGCCACCACCTGAGAAGCAGAGCATGTCCTCACACTGTGTGTTCCAGGCTACACTGTTGGCGTTGGGTTCCTGTAGGGCAGGAAAGTCAGGGGCTGAACCATGCCCAGCTTTGGTGCCATCCCTGTGTCAGACAAGTTCCCCTTAAAGCCTGGGTAACAGAATCAATCACTGGTGGGAGGCAGAGAACGAGAGGAAGAGAAGCTAGGTGGGGGCCAGCTTCTCTGGGTACTGTAGGTGGGGTGCAAGGACTTTCAGAAAATAGACCACCAATCACTTCATGGCAAGCAAAATCAGCATGGGAGGATCCACTTCCACTGAAGAAACAACCCAGGTCCCTGTGGGAAAGGGATGTGTTCCAAAGGATGAATGGGCTGCTTCTGGGTGGGGGGAACAGCAGGTGCTTTTATTTTCTTTGTTTTTGTTTGCCTGAATTTTCTTTTGTCATGACTACTATGTTTTTTATGATGAGAAAAGGAACAATGAGTTCTTTATAAAATTAGGCAATAATATGTTGTCTGCATTCTCACTGTACCCCGGCAGGCACCCTGGCCTGACTGAGGCTCTCCTGGGCCTTGCAGCTCCAGGGTGGCAACAGGAAGTCATCCCTTTCTGCCTAGCCGCCTCTACAATGCACAGGAGTTATCTCACCACTGAAAAAATACAGCTGTTTTCATTAGCACAGGCAAGGGAACAGGCAGGAGAGACCGACAACCTTTGTGTCAGCCTGCACAGGGAGGGGCCATAGCAGGGACAGGGGACAGTCAAGGCAACACCGAAACAGGAGAGAAAGGGGGAACATTTAGGGCACTACTTTGTACCCAGAACTGGGCTGGGCATGGTGGGGCCTCAGTGGTTCCATGTAGGGATGCATTGATTCCAAATCAAAGAGGGAGAAGGTGAAGCTAGGGAGATGCACTAGCACTCGGGTACAGAGCAAAGGAAACTGGCAGAATCAGGGCCGGGGCAGGGGAGACAGAGGCTAAACTGTTCCAATCTGCTAGTTGGTTCAAGATCCCTTAGGCTGCCAGTCCCAGTGCCTGAGGCAGCTCCCCGTTCCAGACACCCTTGCCCTACTCCTGCTGCTGCTGCTGCTGTTGAGGATCAGGAAGGCTGAGAAAAGGCCTAACTGGCCCATGATGCTGAGGATGCTGCAAGGAGGAGCATTTGGTTCTGGGGCAGCCACTCTAGGCAGCTGCCCACATGCTGCAGAGGCGGCCACAGACTGGGCACATACTTCCAGGCCTCCTGTCCCAGTGATGCCCTTCTCCAAGCTCTGGGGACAAACAGCAGGAACAGGCAGAGGGTTAGCTCAGTGGTTCCGGCGCCTGCCTCGCAAGCGTAAGGACCTGAGTTCGATCCCCGGTTACCACATATAATGCTGGGCGTGGTGGCTCACGCCTGTAATCCCAGCACTCGGGAGGCAGAGACGGGAGGATTGCTGAGTTCGCGGCGGCTTGCCTGGGCACCATAGTGAGCTCAGGGCCAGCCTGAACTCCAA
>PVIC010000203.1:0-93040 GCA_004025085.1 Thryonomys swinderianus
AGATAAGGGGGCAGGGGGTGCTGTCTGTTCATTTGGGGACCCAAAAGGACTTGCACTGGCTCCGAGGGGCTCAGGTAGGTATGGAGCTCTCCCAACCACCAGGATCCTGCTTTGCATTCTTACTTAACAATTACTTAACAGATTCTCCTCCAAAGCAGGTGACTGAGCAGGGTTTAGAGGAGGTTTGAAATGGATGGCTCCAGAGAAGTACCCTTGGATTAAAATCTGTAAGAAAGTGAGGATTGCTGAGTCAAGGAGCTCACCTTACCTCCAGATGGGGTGTGGTGGAAATAACACAGAGGTGGGAAAGCCTCGCTCGGAACTGTGCCTGCCATTCAGCAGGTGTCCACTTGGTGGATGGCTGGATAAACAGGTGACTACTTACAGGCATTCTGAACCTCACTTTTTATCTTTCTTAGTCCTGAGCATTACTGATGTATGTGTTTACTAAATGTCACCTTGGCTACCGTGGCTTAGAAAGCCAACATAGATGGAATAGGCATCCCCCAAAGCATGTTCCATTATTGCATGTATGAGAAAAATTCCCTAGTGTACTGTATTCCTGGCCCTGCCATCAAAAACCTCGCAACCTCAAAATGTCCTATATTCTGCTCTCTCATCATGGGCCTCTATTATGTATAAATAAGAACTAGTGTTGAAAAGCTCAAGGCAGGGAGGAAGGAATAGAATGAGATTTCTCCCAGCAAGAAATGTGTAACCTGGATGAGAAAAGAAACAAACACACAGATACAGCTTACTTGTACTAGGAAATGCATGTTAAGTCACTGTTGAACGATCGAGTCATTTCCTGCCACAGGTGTTCAACACGGCAGGTGATGCCTTTGAAAATGATAGCGGTGAGACTTTCTGGAAAGACGAGATTGCCTGAGTCATGGGCATGAGTCAGATCCAGGCAGGAGGTGGTCACAACAGTGGTAGTTCCAGTGCCCAGAGGAGACTGTGTCTCCATTTGCCACCTCAGTGGGGGAATCCTCAGAGAAGACATTGGAGTCTCTGCTAATAATAATAGTTACCAATGTGAGGCCTTACATTGAGAGTTTGATATGAACTATCTCAGGAAATGCTTTCGACAACCTCCATTGTAATGTGGCAGATACTGCTGGGTTCTCCCCTTCTTCCTTTGCTACAGAAGCTCAGTTTTGTTTGAGAAAAACAAAGCATCCATTTATAACATCACTGTGTCAGCTTCCTCTGTATGTATGTATGGCTGGTCACCTTGGCAGCACAAGGCATAGTCACTAAGCGGGATTTTCTAGAAAGCTCCTCAAAGGTAACAGGTGCAGTTGGCTCCTTTCTCCAGCTACTGCCTTCTTCCCTGCAACTGAAGCCACCACAGTTGCTCAGGCAGGAAGACAGAAGACAGCCACGACCTTGGTATATTCCTGAATGATCCAAACCCTGGATCACCCACTCTGAGCTTCTCTGCAAAAATGAGCTCCTGCTTGGCTCAGCCATTGGTCCTGACCTCTGCAGTGTGCTTCAGAGTACTGTCTTAACACATGAAGATTAGTGATAAGAACAGTTACAGACTGGGAGACTAAGACTCAGTGTCTCTATTCATAAGTAGCAAATCCAATATTCTACTCCAGACTAGCACAGAACAAAGCTGGTCAACTCCAAAAGTAAACTGATCACCAGTAGAAGTACTCCAAAGTTACACTTACAAAAAGAAAGAGAAAAACAGAGCAAACTTTAGCAATTTCTAAATATCTCTGGTAGCCCTTTTCACAAATCTTTATGAGAGGTTGGTAGGACCCTCTTCCCCAGCACAGAATTTCCCGGAAGAAGGAACAGAATATAGTCACACAGGTAGCACCCACTTCTTCCTTTTTCCCCAGTTCCTGACTCAGGCTAAGTAGACACCCCCAAAATTTTGGATAGTGGAAATTTCTAAAAAAATTGCTCAGCACAAAAATCATCTCCAAGAATGTGTGTGGACGGATGTGCTTAGTTGTGTAAGTTCATTTCTTGAGTGTGTGTGACACACTGTGCATGTGTATGTAAATGCATGTCCCAGTGTTTGAAAGGGAGGGCAGAGGAGGGGTATTTTCCTTTGCTGTCAGATTTCATCTTCCCTTCCAGCTCCATTAGACCTGCAGCGACAGCAGGAATGATTATATTAGTGATAACTAAACTTTTGTTCAAGACCTGAAAATTTAATTTCCTTGTGGGAAGCTGTAGAGAACTAAGCTTATTTGGGGCCAAGAACTCATGCACTTTTCCAGAAAAGGAAAAAACAACACCAGACACAGCCATTGGTTTCTGGATTTTCTTAAAAAATAAAAAGGCAGCAGCTCAGTTTTGAACACCCCTTTGGAAACAGCTGACACTCCGGTTCTCTGTGCCTCCCCACATCAGAGTACCCAGGCAGACATGAGCAGCCCCTGAGGAGTCCTGAGTACATTCCAGGATCTGTAATATTTTTTCTTGTTTGTTTCATTTATTTATCTTTTGACCAGAAAAGTAAGAATATTTACAGCGTGACATGGAGTAGGTTCTTCATGTTTGTCATTTTGAATTAAATCAATGAAAATGCAACTCCTCATAGTTTCATTCAAATCTGAAGGTTCCATGTATAAAGGCACAAACAATTTAAATATTAGTAACATCAAGAATCCCTGAAAACAGGATACAAAATAACCACAGAATATTTAATTCCATTCTTTTATACTGTTTTTAATTGTGAAATAGGTACATTTTATATAAACATTATGATCATACTCAACATTGAGTATTTGTACCAGTATAGGACATGACTTAATTCTGATTTTTTTCTCTTTCCCCTACCCACCTTACAACCTCCCTGCTCCCTATATACATAAGCTGTTTCCCTTTTTTTTTTACCATCACAATGTCTTCTTTCCCCTCATTACTTTCCCTTTCCCCCATTCCCCTTTGAATATTTTCTATTTTACAATATCTATTATACATTCTAGAACTCATTTACATTTTCAGTTTCTCATACCAGAGAAAAGGTATTGTACGTACACATCCGTGACCTATTTCACTTATGAATATGTCCTAAAGATACGTCCATTTCAGTATAAATGACTCAAACTTATCGTTCTTCATGGCAGAGTAATACTCCATTTAAAAAATTTTTTTAAACCCACATCTTCTTTATCCATTTTCCAGTTGATGGGCATTTTGGTTGTTTCCAAGATTTACCTATCACAAACTAAAGTCCTCCAATTTTTCCCTCAAGTTTCTTGGATGATTGAGACCTGGTGATATTTTGAGTGGTCCCCATTTGCCAGACACTGTTTTGAAAGTACTCCCACTGCTCTACTTCATCTAAATTTGAAGACAAGGAAACTGAGGCAAAGAGAGGATAATTGTCTTTTCTGATGTCACACAGATAAGAAGTGTCAGAGCTGGGATTCAAGCCTAAGCAGTCCATTTCATTGTAGTGCTGATGGTAACCTCATTATTAGCCTAATTAAGTGTGGACCTTCCTCCTGGTATCTGAGGGTTACTCTGTTTGGATGTAAGCAACAAATGTTCTCTGTGCTTAGCTTAAGAAGAAAGGAAAGAAAGCAGAGAAAGGAAAGTTTTCATCCCTGAACAAGGGATGAAAATTCCAATTGTTGTAAGGCAAAGAGGATGCTACTAGACCAAGATGCTACTGGCTCTAGGGCAGGAGAAAACAAATGACAGAAATACTAACATAACCCTCAGGAAAAAGAGGTCTTGCTGATTTTAATGCATCCGAAGGTGAATCCTGCCATGAACTTGGCACCGTGGAATGAACAGTTAGTGTTGCAAAGTATTATACCCTCGGGATTCATCCATTTGCTCAACTGTGAATGTTCATTCACCAGATAGTCCGTTTTCTGTTCATGCAAGGGTACCAGCAGATACTGGCCCCAAAGCCCTCTGGAAGGATGGCGTGTATTCAGTCATTCATGTTCCAAGTTCAAGGACACAGCATCAGGGGCCAGGCACAGTTAGGCACTAGGAATAGAGCACAGACAAGTCAGGGATAGCATTTACCACTGAGCAGTCCATACATGCTACATGCTCAGCTTGCAGCAGACACAGCTAAACGGGAGAGTTACAATGGGGACATGCAGTGGCAGAGGGTTATACTTCGGGATATGCTAGACGTTTTCCTTTTGTTGCTCCCAGATCTACTTTCCACCTGTTCCTGTCTTTTCCTGTGTCCCCAGAGGGCAGTTTCCATAGATCTGAAATAGGATCTATTATTCTCTGGCTTCTAGTTAGACCCTGCCATCAAGGCAGTAGCACAAGAAGGGAGAGGAAGAAAGGAAAGATCTTAAGGTATTTATTTGCCCAGACTTCTCTGTACTGAAATGCTGTCTCTCTTCCAAAGCCCACAGACCCTACCAGGTAACCTCTTCCACAGTCCTTACAACTACCACCACATGCAGCTGCCCTGGTAACTCTCTTCTGTCTGTCTGTATGGCCCAGCGGGGGGGAAGGCTCCCCAGCTCCAGCTACTTGCAGTAGTGCATCAATTTCCTTGTTGGATTCCACAACTCTACCCACACCTTGGGCAGCACACCCTTCACTTATCTTGTTCAAGAAATCCATGTTTTCCAGGGGGGTAGGTGGTGAGTTTTAAAAAGTAAAGGGCATGTAAGCTGATACCTATCATTTTAAGCAGCAGTACCAGACAATCATGTGTTTAGTGTCCTCTGGCAGAGTTAGTCCCAAGAGGAACTTCCCAAGTGAGTCCTGCAAAATAATTTTATCCTTAGCTTTATTAATTCAGTTTTTAAGTGACACCTTAAAATTGGAAGATCTGACAACAAAATATCCTAACATTAATGTGATCAAGCCCTCTACCTAAGCATTGTGGGACGTCAGCCCAACATACGAAGCCACTCCCCTAATATATGCTTGTAACAGCATGGCCTGCCCCCTGAGGAGAGTGGACTGAGCCTACCCTGGCCCAGTGAGTTTCTTTTGCTTTGAGGATTGACATTTAAGAATATTGGTTCTTGCCAACTGGCCAGTTCTGAAGAAAGACAGAAGCTAAGTTACAGGGCATCCTTGCAGTCATGCATGCAGATGTGCTGTGGTTCAGTGAACATCTGTGGCCCTCTCTTATTTGTGTACATTTTCAAACAGTTCCCTGGCGATGGTAGTTAAAACATTCCCATGAAGGGACAGCATTTCTAAGTGATCCAGAGGCACCATGTGGGCTTTGGGTTAGGGCGGAGGGTCCAGATGTCATATGAGACTTCCACCAGAACAGTAAAAGGCAGTTCAGAGGGAGAGACAGAGAGTGGGAATGGCGCAGACACTCAGGCAGAGGCACAGATGAGAGGCTGCAGCACTCAGAGAAGTGAGTACAGTGGGAGCCCCTTCTTCCAGGGTCCCAAGGCAGCTCCACTTCTGGCCCAGCTCTTTCCACTCCCAGCTTTCTCCACCTGTGCTGTAAGAACCAACTCCCCCAGCTGGCTTAGGAAGGCTGGAGGAGTCTTACTGCTTGTCTGCAGGAGATAGCACTGCTAAAACCTTGGCCCGTGCATTTTTATTCTAGTGTCCCCTTGTAAGCCTGGGCCTCTGCCCTTTTTTCATTCACCCCAGCATTCATTCCCTCAAGGAAGAGATGACATTTAAAAAAGGAGAAAGGAAGAAGGAAGCTAATGATGTGCTTGGGGCTTCAAAAGCTTAGACAGAGGTGAATAAGAAGGATTTTGTGCATAAATTATATACTTGAGTCAATTCAAGTAAAGTAAGGATGAAGCTTCCCATTACAACAATGGAACAAAAGGTTCCCTAGGCTGGGGAGTCTAGGGAGAAGGAGACAGTGGAGATCAACTAGGGCATCATTTGGAGGATTCAAGGCTAATTTGGAAAAGCATCCAGAGATGGCTCTGCCTCTGCTTGAGTCAGCACTGTGCTTCCACATTGCCAAGTGCTTAGCAGAACACTGTAGGCACATCAGGGTCCATTTGACTTTGTGCCTTTTGTTGCCCAGCCTAAGGCCCCTGGTGAACACATCCCCCCATGGGAGCTGGAAGCTCCCTACTGATGGCAGGATAATGACCCCTGGCCCTGGGACGGTATTCAGTCCACTGTGACCCATCTACCTGCTGTAGGGCCCATGGACCACTCATAGCCACTTGGCCAGACACTGTACAGAAAACCGCCATGCTGAAAGGATCAAGGGGTGTGGCCATTTAGAGAATTTGTGGTTCAGCAAGAAATTAGACATCAGGAAAATACCATTTCATCCTTATCAGCAAGCTGGAAAAACATGGGCAAGATGGCAGTACACTTGGGAAGACTGGAAGCCACCTAGACAATCTGCGAGAAGCCTGATGAGTCATGCCAGTGACTTCTTAGGAAGTAGTCTCTGTTCTTTGGTCTGCCCTCTGTCTTCCACTCTGAACTACTCCGGTTGCAGCTAATCCAAGTTAAGGCCCTCGTGAGACAGAAGAGAATCATGAGCCATTGCAATGTGTGGCATTAGCCCCTAATGTTAGCTTTCTCTGCATGGCACCACAGCGTCCCTCCCCATGCACAGGTATGCACTGCCCAGAAGTCAGCCCACCCACACTTTGTTGTTGCAAGTACTTATAAGTTACTCAAATTAACCTTAAAAAGGACAGATATATTGAAAGAATCAGGGAACTCAAGAAAGGAGTTCTTCAGAGTTCCTTCCTCAGCAAATGCAACAATGAGCAAGACATACCAGCTAGACAGTTCTGCAAAAAGAGCTTTTAAGTTTCCCACTGCACCAGTCCCAGATGGGAAGGAATGAAGCTGGATGCACATGTGGTAAAAACACTTAGGGTTTTGACTGCCAGCTCAGGATGAGTCAACAGGGTAAGGTGACTGCCAAGAAAACCAGTGTAGTCTTGGGCTGTGCTCATATAAGAGAGCACTGGTGCAGCCTGCAGTACGGAACACCACACATCAGGACTCAGAACAGAGAATGTGGTCAGGAAGGAACTCAGAATCCTGCCCTATAGTGGACTGTGGGAATAGGTGGCGGGTTACTCCCTGGTCTTATTTGGGGGAGATCTGTGAGAACATCTTGGACTTGGGTTCACCAATGTGCAATCTAGGGTCAGACTAAAACCCCAACTTAGCCATTTACGGCTTTTTCTAATACGTCAGTAATGAAACCTCTGATTTCATCCTCTGCACAACCCTCTGAAGGAGTACCTTTTTACCCCATGAGACAGATGGCAAAACTGAAGTACAGAGGGCCAAGTAGCTCGCCAGGTGTAACAGCTAGCAGAGGGAACAGCTAGGCTCTGCGTGCAGGGATAGCACACTTTCTTGCTCTGCCGCAAACTAACTACAGGACCTAGAATCTTGTATCTCTTTTCATTCTGCCTCAGTTTGCCCTCATGTTGCATCTGTAAACTCTCCTGAAACAAAAATGTTTAAAAGAAAACCATCGCTTGCTCAGAAATCTGCAACCTGGGAAGGGCTTAGTAGGAAGAGCTCATCTTGGCTCCTCATGGCACTGTCTGAGTGGCTCCAAAATGGAGCTGGACTGGGGGGATAACTCATGACAGAACATGTGCTTAGTATGCATGAGGCCCTGGGTTTCAGCTCCAGCACTGCATATACAAGAAAAAGGAAAGCTAGAAGACTTAATCCAGGGAGTAACCTGCCACCTATTCCCACAGTCCTCTATAGGGCAGGATTCTGAGTTCCTTCCTGACCACATTCTCTGTTCTGAGTCCTGATGTGTGGTGTTCCGTACTGCAGGCTGCACCAGTGCTCTCTTATATGAGCACAGCCCAAGACTACACTGGTTTTCTTGGCAGTCACCTTACCCTGTTGACTCATCCTGAGCTGGCAGTCAAAGTGTGGTTCCTGGGAAGGGAAGGCTCAAAGGGCTGGGAGCTGGACCCACAGAGGCTGTTGGATCTCACTGGTGGTCTCCTCATTTGCACCACAGCAAGCACATAGCACTTGGGGCATATGGCAAGGTGGCAAGTGCATCTTTTCACGAGAAGGCTTCAGTGGTCAAGACCAGATGGTCAAGTGTCTTATTGCTGTGGGCTGCCCAGAGGGGCACAGGGCTCTGTGGTCTCTAGAGAACATGACAGCATTGTCCTGACTTTCACTGAAATAGGAATTCTGTGGCTCAGTTTCCCAAGAGTGACTCTTGCCCACTGTGGTATTACATGTTATGTGCTGCTGTGCTGCTTGGACTAAAATTGCACTGGGCCCTTCTGTTTATGGCCTCACACAAGTCTGTTCGATAAGTCTACTGATAAGGACTCTAGTAATGTTGGATTACAGCCCACCTTCAAAAACTTATTTGAGGGCCGGAGATTCAGCTCAGTGGTTCTGGCGCCTGCCTCGCAAGCGCAAGGTCCTAAAGTCAATCCCCAGTAACAACATACAACAATACTGGGCGTGGTGACTAACACTCACCAGCAATAAATACCACATACCACAGTCCTGGGCATGGTGGCTCACACCTGTAATCCCAGAACTCGGGAGGCAGAGACAGGAGGATTGCTGAGTTCAAGGCTTGCCTGGGCTACATAGTGAGCTCAGAGCCAACCTGAACTACAAAGCGAGACCATGTCTCAAAAAAACAAACAAACAAAAAAACCCCCAAAAAACCTATTTGAACTTAATTTCTCTGTAAGGGCCCTATCTCCATATACAGTTATGTTTTGGAGTTGAGACACCATACATGAGTTTTGGGGGCATAATCTAGTCTGTAACAGACAGGCAGTGGCTGAGTTGAGGCCCTGACACCATGTTGAGGAAAGTGGCCTCTCTCTGGAAGTACCAGCTCTCATGTACACATCACTGAGCTCTGAGAACAGCAGTCAGTGAGGGGAAGGGGCCGGAGGAAGACAGAGGGATGTGTCAGGAAGCTGTGGCAGAGCTCTGTAGGCAGTGAGTGGGTGACAGAAACTGCAGTACCTGAGACAGGTCACACGTGGGGCAGGCGGAGGAGAGTCCAAGCGAGTTCGGTTGCTGGCCGGGCCACTGGAGCACCTTAGAAACCACCAGTGCCCATGCGGTCTGGTGAAGCAAGAGATGAGTCCAGGGTGGGGTGCAAGCTGCGTTCGAGGGGCTGTAGACATCTGCAGGTCTTGTTCCAGGATGGTAACAGTAGCTGCAAGAGCGATGAGGAAGAAGCTGCCCTTGGGTTTGCATCTTTGGCAGCTGGCCCCCAACTCTCATTAACATTGGAGATGTGTGCACATGGGTGAGCAACACCTCGGCCCCGAGGAAGCCTGGCTCATTTCCAGCCCCCGTGCTCCTGTCTGAGGATCCTCTGGGGGAGGAGGGGCACAGAGGAAAGATCTCAGGTCTCCTGAGTGTTTACTCCCTTCCTGAGACCTGTGGGCATTTAATCAGTTTTCGATACTTGGTGACTCACTGATTCCCTGTCCCCCAGGCCGAGTCAGCCAAGGTCCCCTCCCGGGAGGGACAGCGGAGGAGCTCGCACAAGCAACTCTATCCTCGCTCAACTTTCTGGCAGCAAGAAGGGGAGAGTGGCGTTGACTTCCCAGATGAGCGAGTTGCAGTGTCCTGACTACTCTGGCCTGAGAAACGGTGCCAGTGGTGAGAAGCCTTCACTGAGCTTCAGGGTGTGTGACATGTAGTTTTAGTAATAGTAGCAGATTTGTCTTCAAAAACAAGGATGTCTTTCTGGGGCCAGTTTTATAATAAAAACAGCTGACATTTATAGGATCTTCACCAGTGTCTGCACAATGCCGTAAGCATTTTACTTGTGTTGCTTAATTTTTCCACATAGGCACTGTGGTGGGAAAAAGCTCACCCAAGGACATGTGGTTTGTAAGCAGAGGGGCCAAGATGTGGACTCTAGCAGGCATCGTCACATCTCCCCCACTAGTCACCGTTGCCCCCTGGTGGCATCTGTGGCTGCTTCAAGTGTGTTGGCTCAGGAAACTGGTTTAATGGTCAAAGACCCCTCCGGTGCATTTTATTCACTGGTAACGTGATTCAGTTACCTAACTCCCTGTATTTTAGTCTCAGTCTTCTCTCTTCTGTAAAATGGGGTAATTGTTCCTTCTAGAATAGAATTCTGGGGTAAGTTTAATGAGTATGACTTACAGCAGCTGTGAGGCTCTTAGTTCCCTGTCAGGAGCACAGGAAGCATTTGTTGTATACGGTATTCTCCAATGACAAACAAGTCAGTATCTGTCCCATCCCACAGGTCCTTTTTACTATGCAGCTCTTCTTTCTTGCTTGATTCATGCAGTGTTAGGTGTAGGACTGAGATTCACTTTGCAACCGCCTCAGCCAGTAGGCTGCAACATATCTAATGTGACTTTGACTTCTGAGCCTCAGTGATTAACACACCCTCCTGGATCTCTCATTTGGTTTGAGAACATGTGCCAGGGAGCTGGGAACTGACAGGTGAGAAGTCTGTTACTGCAATTCCATGCACAAACCCTGCCCACCTCACCCGCTCAGAGTGAACTGGCCAGAAAAGCAGCAGAGAAAAACTTCCCTCCTGAGCTTGTTTGGCCCTATTAATCCTCTGCAAGAGACGGGAGCTTGCCTGGATTTTACCTAGAAGGAAGTAATCCAGGCTCTCTGAATAGGGACCCATTCTCTCAAAAGGAAAACAACTTAAGTTTTGCTGTATCTGGTCTAAAACAATGTGCAGACAAATTCCACCTCTGCCCCTTTCCTGATCTCTTCTCATCTGTATCACGCTCCAACATCATCTAACTTGCATCTTTGATTGGTTTTCTCACTGACTCTTCCCTTCAGCACACTGTATCAACCTAGTAGGTTGGAGAGAAGGACTCTGCCCATTGCATCCCCTACAGTTTCTCTTCCGCCCACCAGAGATAACCTGGTGCACAGTTGGTGCTGGTGTGTGATGCTTATGTGTATGAAGGTGAAGAACAAATGCATATTTCCTCCTTCTCCAGAAACACACAGGAGTCAGTCTGCTTTCATCACTGACTTACTGATTCCAGGGCACTCTCAGTAGCCACCCCACCTTGCTCCTCTCATACCTTTCCTTTCCCTGCTAACAGTAAGGCCTGGGCTCCCGAGGGCTGCTGCCCTGAGTTCTAATCATGACCCCCTAGCCCGTGGCAGTACGCTTGCAGATATAGGACCCGCCATGCCTCTATTGGTCTTATAACCTAGAGGCACAAATCCACCAAAGCCTGGCATCCTCCCCTAACGATGGAAGTTCTTACGTGACCAGAGTCTGGGGCTGGAACCTTGGTTGTGGTGGTACCGGGGGCACCGCAGAACTGTTTTGGTACAGGTGGTGGCTGGATGCTCTGATGATAGAGGGTGGAGGAGCAGGGAAGTGAGGCTGCACCCGCCGGCGCAGTGGCTGGCCCAGCTTCTGAGCTTCCTGCACCCTCCTGGGGTCTGGTGTAAGAAGCAGGATGAGAAAACCAGGCCGGGGAAGAGGATAGTGGTCAGAGGCATGGCCTGGGCTAGATCTCATCAGCCTCTGGCTCACTGTGTGACCTGAGGGCTTCTAAATTGGCCTCTCTGTTATGATGCCTTTGTCTTCCCTCATCTCTGCCTGCCTAACTAGTCCTTGGAGTCCCGCTGAAGTGCCACCACTGCCAGGTATTTCCGGTGTCTTTGTCACATGTGGCTTCCCATCCCTGTCAGCCTGTCCGATGCACCCTTTCTGTGGGAGCCACCTGGCATAGTGACCAGAGCATACACTGTATTCCTAGTTCTCTTCAGTGCTAAGTGTTACAGTCACATCCAGATTTGCCTTCAATTTTGCCACCTA
The DNA here is from genome assembly GCA_004025085.1 of Thryonomys swinderianus. Classification (NCBI taxonomy): domain Eukaryota; kingdom Metazoa; phylum Chordata; class Mammalia; order Rodentia; family Thryonomyidae; genus Thryonomys; species Thryonomys swinderianus. Next base: position 11,726 of record PVIC010000203.1, read on the forward strand.
ATAGCCATGTGATTTCAGGGGAGTTGTCTAAATTCTCAGATGCTCAGTTTCCCTATTTGTAAAAAAGACATAAAAAGAAATATTCCAAGGGTCATGGTGTAAACTGAAGAAGACAGTGTGTACAAAACCTTAAGTGTGTCATGAGTGCTCAGTACTAGCAGGTGCTGAGTCTCAAAAGGCTGTCTTTTGAGATTCACTCTTTTGGGGCCCTCCAACTTAAGTAGCTTCTGAAAGACAAACTTTGGGGGGTAAAGGTGGCCCCAAGGAGCCGCTACTGTTGTGTTCTCACTACAAACTAACTGTGGAAAAGCAGAGAAGCTAAGCGGAAGGGTAGGGACCTGGAAAGAGTTCCAGGGTCTGCTTCTCAGGTCAGGTGGGGTGGCTCAATCCTGTAATCTCAGCACTAGGAAGGCTGAGGCAGGAGGATCACTTCAAGGAGGTCAAGATCAGCCTGGGCTACATTCCAAGACCCTGCCTCAAAAAGAAACAAAGAACCCAAATACTTCTTGGTCTTTACCTTGGTCCCAAGCAGAAGTGAACATAATGTGGGAAATGGTGTTCCTTCTCTGAGGGACCTTCATCCGCACTCTAAATTTCAGGACAACCTACAGGCTCATCACAGCTCTCAGCTACGTGACTTCCCCTGAGATCACACGAGATCTGGGTCCTAGCTCAGTTTCAGGTCCAGGTCAGTCTTACTCCAAGACTCCTGGAGAGAAGAAAGAGTAGGAGAAATATAGAAGGAAACGCACGCTCATTAAGAGCACACAGCCCGTGACAAGGCAGGAAAGCTGTCCGTGAAAACATATGGTTCTATTTATGGAAAATTAACACAGCATACAACTTCATCATAAAACCATTTCTCAAAACACTGACTCTTACCAATGTTGCAAAAGTCTTAGAAGCTACACATTTTCCTTTAAAAAAAAAAAATCTCTGATTTATAAAATAAAACATCCACTTTTCAGATCGACCAAGGTTTTCTCTCCTGAATCTGCTGTTGGCTTCACGTCTAGAAAAGCCCGGGTGGTCTCACAGCTCGGCATGGCTTGGGGGAAAAGTGATGCTGGTTTTAATTGCTCCCTGGATTAGAACCATTCAGCCACAACCTCGGTTCTCCAGTTTTAGAAGCCTCGGTAGAGCCTCTTTCTCTTGTCTGGTATCGCCCTCTGGTGGCCACATCTCTACTTGCAACGTAAATATGACACGTGCAGGTGCACGCCGGGACTCCTGCTTACTCCTTACTCACCAGCCATCCTTCTGCTCATTTTTTCGTCACCACTTAGGGGGCCATTGTGAGCCAAGCGACAAAAACTCCAGGAGTCTCTCGTGCTCAGAAAGTTGCTTGCTAGTGGTAGGAATGACCAGATCCGGAATCACAGTTCTGCCTTCAGAGTACCAGAGACCCCAGGGCTGGGGTCAGCTTCCCGCCACCACCACTGGACTTATTTCCCCACGAAGGAACTAGGAACACATTCTCCTCCACCTTCAGAATCACAGCGTTACATGCTCCGCTCGGCATAGCTGCATTTCATGTTTCCAGCCCTCTGCTGGCCCCACTGAAGTTTGGATCACACCAGAAAAGCAAAGAAATCTGTGATGAAAGCTTGGACCCCTTGGCCTGGAATCCTGACTCTGCCAGTTTCTGACCTTGTTATCTTTGGCAAACTCGATTCCTCTCAGAGTCTTTTTCTCCCAGCTGTAAAATGGGTACAATCATACATCTCAACAAGATAAAGATAACTCCCATTCTCAGACTTTGGCATAAGCAGTAGTTCCTGGGATCTTAGACACAGAATAGCCACCCTCCCCATGCCTTCCCAGACTACTGCTTCAGAAAAATGGAAAGTGGCTTTGGAATCAGAGCAGTTAACGCCTGCCTGGATTAGCTGGTAAGAAGAGGCCCCCGAAGGCAAGTGCCAGTGAGCTGGTCCTCTGGGCCTCTCGTGGACAGCACATCGGACTCAGCAAAGAAGCACTCAAAGTGGTGATGCCCCCTGTCTCGCCCCCACTGGATTCTGATGCAGTTGGTTCAGGAAGGCTCCCAGCTTTGGGTTTTTTCAGAATTCTTGGGATGATTCCCCTGTACCCCCAGGGTTGAGAACCACAGCCTTGATCCAATGCCTGTGCAGTAACAACTGAAGACACATTCTCAGTGGTCCTGCCAGTGAAATCACATCATGATATGAACCCTGTGCCCTTATTCAACAGCAATAACAAAAGAAAGGCCTCCGCTGGGCTCCCGGAGCTAGAGGTTGAACAATCACCACAGGAAAACAGAAAGACAAACATCTGTGTCCTTAGAGACCCCAGCACCACAGCAGGGCAGCAGGTAGCTATGCACTGAGCCGGAGTCATGGAGCCAGCCCAGCAGTGAGGTTGCAGACCATGGAGGGCCTTAAGGGTCACGGGAAGAAAGGCAAAACACATCTCCACCTTGGAAGTGAAGAGATTTGGAGATGTCTTAAAAAAAAAAAAAAAGGAACTGATGGTGAAGCCCAGTGGAAGCTGAGCCGTACTTGCAGCACTGGGAGCAGCCTGGCTTCCTGCACCCTCATGTCTGCCTGTTCCCCTCCGGGTAAGGCTGTCTGAGCTCAAGATGTCTCGGCAGCCCCGTCCCCACCCAACCCCGCCGCTGCTCCTGCTGTCCAGCAGCTGCCGGCAGCCCCTTTCCTGCCCACAGACATGGCCAGCTGTTTCCAGCTGTGTAGACACATGGGAATCCTTACCCTGAAGCAGGATTTGAGCTTTGCACCTGCTCCCTTTTCATCGGAGGAGCTACTCAGCCACCTCCCAGCTGCTCATTAGTGCTGTGAATGAGGCAGGGAAACCCAAGGGGATCTTTTCAAGCAGGGAGAGTGGAGGAGGAGGAGGAAAGACGAGGGGCCCCACTCGTCACCCAGCGGAGAATCGCCAGTTCCACAGCTCTGCTGTCCCTCGAGCTGTCTGTATTCACAGAGCTGATCACAAGCTGACACTTTAGCCTTCTACAGCCAGAGGATGGATGAGGAGGCCCTTTCACCTGGACCCAATGGCCTCCCCGCCACGGAAGGAAGGGGAACCTGTCTGGAGCCCCCAAGGAGCAGCCCTGTGCAGCCTTGACATGCTCCATCTGGCCTGAAGAGGTTTATCTTCTCGTTTGACTGGTTGGTTCTTATTTCCTGTGGGTGACAAGATTCCACACTGAACTCCGGCTTCTCTGGGACACTGGGTGACAGAAGTGGAGTTGTGTTCCCCCACACAGCAGCTCAGGCCTATTGCTGAGTGGCTGCTGCTGGCTCACAGGACACCCTGCCCCACACTGACACCTGTAGATCTCAGCCCCTGCCCCGCCTGGCTGGCCTTACCCTTCCTCTGGCCTGGAGGCTGGGTCACCCAAAGGGGCCAGCCAGGCTATGCTTGGCAGCAGAACTGCCCAGTGGACTGCTCCTCCACCCACCCCACCCTCACTGCCCTCCTGGCCACCAGGCAGAGTGCAGCGCTCACAGTCTGTCTGCCCAGAGGGGTCCTGCTCGGCAGAGGTCACTTGGAGGACACCTGGTGTCCATGTGACCACAGCGGAGACCAAGCAGGAGGAACTTTATTTTTTATTTTTCCTTCTATCATGTCTCTTCTAAGAATCTGGCCACCAGAGTGATTTCATTTAAGTCACCCTCCCCAGCTCAGAAACCATACCCTCATGTTTTGGTGCAGCCTGGTGCCTAAAAAAAGCCCAGCCTTTTTAATCTCTGGTCTCTTCCTCCCTCTGTGCCCCTTGTTCTTAAATGTTTTTACTCTCATTCTTTTCCACTTTTCTCTGTGGCCCTACAAATCTCCTCACCTATCTCTGGCACGCAGCCTGTCCATTATTATTAATAAGAGTGAAAATAATGGCTAATAAGTAAGTCCTTGCTTTCAAAGGGCTTCCACGCCACCAACCTGGAGCCTTTCTGGAACCGCAGGAGGTGAATAGGAACACGCAGAGTTTAAGGGACTTGTCTAGGACCAGCATCAAGTTAGTGACAGAGCCGGGTTGGGAACCTATTTAAGTGCCATTATTTACAGGTTTATCAGGAAATTATTTTGAAAAGTAAGCCAGTGGAAAAGACAGTCCAGATTTCAAAGTATGACTTTATTAGATTTCAAGGACAAGATTTATTTCCACTCTTTGGTATTGAAATTAAAGTACATAAAGTAAGATTCGATATTATATTTGCCTTTCCAACAACCTTTTGGAGATGCCCGTGTTGTTGCACAAAAGAAAGATAACGTGTACATTTGAGACTGCAGTGAACCCTGACCCATCCGCTCGATCAACAGTGGTCTGTGCTCATACTGCATGGCAGCCCATGGGCTGACACAGGTCACACAGTGGCGAGCAGAACAGGTTTGCTCTGCCCTAGTGCACGAGGAGGCGGGCGCTGGCCTGAGATTCACAGCATAGCCGAGAATATGCCAGGGGCCAGGAAGGAGAGGCCCGGGGGCTCCAGCAGCTTCTAAGAAGGAACGACCTCATCGAGGAGCTTGGAAATGGCTTCTTGGGGAAGTGGCCATTCTCCCAGGAGGGAACAGGCAAGAAGAAATCAATAGAGAGAAAAGCACAGGGAAGGGCATTTGTAGAAGGAACGGAACCACAGTGCTCTGTAGTACATGGAACAAGCAGAGCCCTTTCGGGGGCTAAGAGAAGCGAGGGGCATAGTGTGGGGGGGCAAGGCAGGTGTTCACAGCTGGACCTGGGCCTCACAGCTCCGGGCGAGGACCCACATCTCCTCTCAGAGAGCAGCAAGAACCTGCTCGGAGCCAGGACTGACCTCAGCGGGCTAATCCAGCCGGGGCCTGGGCATTCTGAGAGGCACGGGGAAAGGAGGTCTCCGCCCTCCAAGAGCTTCCCACCGGACTCCCGGCCTGGGGGAAGCCCCGCTCACAACGGCCATTGTCTTTCTCAGATGTCTGGCAGCGTCCCTGAGCTGACGATAATGGAAAGCAGCTCAGCATTTTGAAAAAGAAAAACATTACGTACCTACTAGTCATTTGCTGCTGAAGACAAATATGCAGCATTTGCCGCATAGATATGATTTCATTTAATCTTTGCATCTCCATAAATTATGGGACATGCAGCATTATTACCTTCCTTTCACAGAGGAGGAGATGGAAGTTCAGTGAGTGTTGCTAACTTTCTCCAGGTCACTGAGCTACTGGCAGGACTAGGACTCAAACCTAGGACTGTCTGCAAGATGCTCTGACTTGTCTAGGTTTAATTATTTTGGGAATCTTTACCCAGAAAATCAAGGGCAGCCGGCTGGCAGGTCTAAGGCATTTCTCCCCCTCGGATCATCAAGCTCAACAGCAGGCCGTTCTCGGCGGACCTCCCCTTGCCGTGTGGGGCGGTCCGCGGCATGAGCAGATCGTCACACCCTCCCGCCCCTCCGCAGAACCCGTCCCTCGGGCATCGTGGCCTGGTTGTCGTCCACCGACTACGGCTTGCTCTCACGCTCCTCTTCAGCCAGCCCTCTTCAGCTTGGCCTTTAACGGCCAGACTGGCCGGGGCTCCCCTATGGCACATTTTCAATTTATATTCTTTTATTTGATAATCTCATTCACCCAAGGTTTTAAACTGTGTCAAAGAAGAAGGAGGCGGAATAGGAGGAGACGGAGATGGAGGGGCACAGGAGGAGGAGGAAGAATAGGAGGAGGAGGAGCGGGGAAGAGGAGAATGCTTCACGTGCTGTGCTCTCTGCACGACCTCTCGCTCCCTCGTGACATGTTTTATTCATCCTGGCCGTGGAAAGGGAAAGCCGAGAGGTTAGCCAAGGGCTTGCTCCATGGCTGAGGTGAGATCTGAACCCAGCTCAGACTCCAGTGCACACAGACTGGCTTCTGCTACTCTGTCTGCTGCACGGCAGGCACAAGGCAGGGAGTGAGTGGGGACAGTGGGGTCCCAGTGAGAATAAATACTTCGCGATCCAGTGCCGTGTTGTTGCCAGTGGCTGAACTCAGTGGATGTGCTGAAGGCAAGACAGCAGCGTCCGGCGTGAACTGCACAGGAGACGCCTGGCCAGGAAGCGAGTCAAGGTCAAGACTGAGATGTTTTGCTGGAGCGACACAGCGCAAGAACGTGCCGTTAGCTGAGAGGGAGACAGCAGGGCGCGCCTCCACAGGACTGGGGGTGCGGGTGCTGAGAGCCCACTTGGAAAGGCCTGGCTGGGGAGAGGGAGGGAAAGGAAATGTGGGGTTGGATTACGCGTCTCCCTCTTCTCCCTCCTCCTCCTCTTTTCCAATCATGAAGTCTGTCTCTCCGTGAAAGAGTGGAACTCACTGAAGTTTTGCTTGATTTTCAGGATGTTTTGCACCTGTTAGAGAACTAGCTCCTCGAAAGGAGGCTGCTGGACTTGCATGGGAGGGGTCTTCCCGAAGGGGCCCAGGGAAGATGGGCAGGTGGGCGAGGTTTCTGTGTTGTCCAGTCCTGACAGTTCCCCTGGGCATATAAAATGAACTGGTTTCAGCAGCCTCTGGCCTCCCACCTCCCACTCATTCTCAGCCGCTAGGCCAGAAGAGTCGCCGTGTGGCAGGGCGGGGCTGGCTCCGCAGCGCACCGTGGCTCCGCAGGCCAGGAGAGAGGCGCATCACCCGGCCTGCAGACTCTCGCCAGGCTGCCTGCCCCTGCGCAGCACGCACACACTGTGGCCTCTCAAGACTATGTACCACCCAGGTGCTGCCCACGGTCCTAACCGGTGCTTTCCCTCACACCTGCTCCATCAGGGCTATCCTTTCGTCCTGGGAAAATGTCTCCTGATGTTCTGGGATCCCTCTCAGACATCCTATCTGGGGGAAGCCACCTAGAAAGGAACACCAGCAGCTGTACCCCCAAATGCAGCACATATGCCTTTGACAGAATTGATGGTGTGTTTACAGACATCTCCCTGGTCGGGTTATGGGTGTGAGGCACGAAGGCCGAGACAGCATGTTCAGTGTTTGGCAATTTCTATGGTGTCATTGTCCTCACTGTAGTCTATTTTTCTTTTGTCCGTAGTGGGGGCTGAACCCAGGGCCTTCACTCCCCAGCCCTTGCTACTTTTGTTTTGTTTTAAAACTGGGGCACACTATATTGCTAAGTTGTCCAGACTGGGTTTGAACTTGGGATCCTCCTGCCTCAGCATCATACACATCAGGTGATAGTCACTTTGTCATTCTTTGAACTTCTCCTTCTTTAATGTCTCCTCCTTTCCTCTTCCCCAGCACTGATTCCTCTCGCTATCTCTGTCTCTCTTTCTCTGTCTGTCCCGCCCCCTCATGCTCCCTCACCCTCTCCCCACACGGAGGATAGGTCCCAGGCGGAAGTCAGCCGTTAAGCCAGGATAGAGAACCCTTATCAGAAACCAACCATCTTGCCACTTGGCTCTTGATTTCCACCCTCCACAACTGTGAGCACATGGACACTTATTGTCTAAGCCACTCAGTCCACTGTTCCTGTAATTTGTTACAGACCCTTGAGCTGTCTAAGGTGCTTGTCACCCCCACATTCTCCTTGTGATCACACAGTCCTCTTGCTTCTGGCTGTGATGTGTGTTTGTACCATTCATCATGGTATACAACCAATCTAATACTTTGTGCTCTAAAAGCATGTATTGCATGAATAAGTTAGATGTATTTTAATTACCAGTTAGCTATATACTACCAATTATTTTATTAATAACTGATTTGCTCATGGCAATACTTTAGCATGTAAACGACTGTGTCTGTTGCTCTAAGGAGACTGAAACTTTGAAAGTCTTGTCCTCTTCTCTTGTCTCCAGCCTGTGACATGTTGCCTGGCATAAAGGAAACACACAATAAATGTCCCTCACACAAAGTCATCAACATGCGCAGCTTACCCCTCCAGCAAAACGCTTCCCTCTGCAGGCTGGGCCGAGGCCAGCAGATTCTGTGGTGCTGCTGCCCAAGGCCACCTCTCATTAGAAATCAGTTTGGATTTATGTACGATATTAATATTAACATTTAACTATCATGTAAATCCTCCACTGTGTGCCAGTGAGCTCATTTAATACTCAACAAAACATTCTCACAAGGCACCTGCTGTCCATGACTGTCTTCCAGATGCAGGTGTGGGGTGCAGGGAGGTCATGCCTGCCACATACGTCATGCTCAGTCACCTGCACACTCGTCACCCTGGGCATCTGGAGGGGAAGATACCCAGGCAGGTTAGGCTGCACACACGGACAGCTCGAGTTGGATGGCAGTGGGCTGGTGCATTCAGTGGTTTCCCTGGGAGCCTGGAGGGTGGGGCCACCTGCTTTCCCGGTCACTGTGTGGTGAGCCCCCCCAGTACCTTCTCTGTGCCCTGTGCTGCTAGTTAAAAGCACAACTGTCATGTCAGACAGCGTTGAACACAAATTCAGCTGGGTGGCTCTGGGGCATAATTTAACCTGCCTTAGCCTTCATGTCTCCTGTCTGTCAGCTGGCGTTGCTAGTGGGTCTATGGTCATAGGTGACTAGAACCAAGTGAGTAACTTCACTAAACTCTGCCACACCAAGCATTTGCATCCACTAAGTGCTCCCTATTGTCATTACCATGTTTGTTCTCCAGATTCTACCACACATTCACTCCTCAGCTGGCCCTGGGCTCCAGCCACGCAGTCTGCAAGGCTGGCCGGATTGAGAGCCTGCCAGGGAGAGGGCGAGGTGAAGGGCTCCGCCTGACTCACAGGCAGCAGACGCGCAGGTGCGGACTGGGCTTGGACTCGGTTATCCAGCAACTGAGTGCTGAGGGACTTCTGTGTGTCAGGCCACCCCACGACTCTTGGGCTGCACAGTGAGCAGGACAGGGATGTCCCGCCTTCAGAGGACTCACATTCTAGGGCAGCACCATCCAACAGGAAAGCCATGCAAACAAGACGAATTTTTGGGTCGCTTCTTTTTAAAGGTACAATGAACCGTAATGATATGTTTTATTATATTTGGCTTAATACATCCAAAATGGAACCATGTTGGCATGTGATCACTATTAATGATGACTGATGAGGTAGTTTACATTCTTTTATGCTAGATCATCTATGCCCAGCGTGCACTAGACACATTCATCACATCTTGGTTCCAGTGGGCCACACTTCCGGCACTCGAGCAGCTGGCTCGCCAGTGTCTTACACAGCACAGCTCTGGGGTGCGTGCACATAAGGGGCATCAGGGGGGTTTGCTCAGAAAGACAGAGGCACCTTCCTCCCACCCTGTCTCTAGTGGTTTGCACAGTGGGTGTTTTGCAATGTCAAGTGAATGGCTACAGAGTGAAGGCAAAGCCTGCAGACTATGCCACCCACCGGCTGGGTTTCAGCTCACTGCCCGGGAAGTGAAGTAAGCACATAACTTAACCACTCTGTGTCTTGTGTCCTTGTGCGGAAAGTGGGAATTAAGACAGTCCTTGCCACTGTAAACGAGTGGACATGAAGCACTTAGAACAGCACTCACCATGTAGAATGTGCTCAGGAACAGCTCGCCAGCATCACAGGGTCAGTTTCCTACCCAGTGCACCTTAATCACGCTTCAGGCTTCATCCAGGATGAATGCAGTAGACACATTCATCACATCTTCTATGCCTTGCTGGGGCTCAGGCTCCTTCCCTTACCCAGAGTGCCTTTCTCTCAGGCCCTCCTGCTTCAGCTTACCTATGCCTGGGATGACACAGTATGCAGAGCAAATCTGGGTTCAGATCCAACCTCTGCCACTCACCCCCGAAAAAATTCAGAGTCAGAGCCTGACTTTGTTTTTCTTCTATAAAATTGGTATTATCATACTGTCTTAATCTGTTTTCCATTGCTGAGAAACAGTACACGTGACTGGGTGATTTATACAGGAATGAAGCTTCAATGGCTCCCAGTTCTGGAGGCTAGGAAATTAGAGAGCATGGTGCCACTGTTGGCAAGGGGCTTGTGCTGCTGCCTGGCATGGTGAGAAGGCAAAAAAAAGCAGACTAGCCAGTAAGCACAGGGGAAAGAAAAAGCACAGGGGCAAGTTTTTGAGTTGAGGACTGAATGAGTTGACTGGCAGTTAGTGTAGGCAGTAAATAAATAGGAGTTAAATGTTAATATTAAATATTACAATTAAATTATAATTGATTTCTAACGAGAAGCACTGTATAACAACCACTCCCATGATAACTAACTACCTCCATGAGAATAACATCGATCCAGTCATGAGGATGGGGGCCACAACAAAACTTTACAGAGGCCTCACTACCTCCCAAAGCTTGGCAATTAAATTTCAACATGAATTTTAAAGGGAAAAGACTTATTCAAACCATCACAGTACCAGCTGCTTTGGTCTGCTCTGCACTGCTATAACAATAGCTGAGACTGCACAATTCACGATGAACAGAATTGTGCACTGACTCACAGGTTTGGAGGCTGGGAAGTCTGAGGTTCATTTGCTGGCATCTAGCAAGCACCTTTTTGTTGAGTCATAATAGGGAAGACAGCGTCAAGCAGGTGGAAGATGGCAACAAGGGTTTTCTCGACCTCAGCATAGCAAGAATCCCACTCGCAAAGTTGGAGTCCTCACAGCCTAACCAGCTTGTAAAAGTCCCACCTCTTAACACTATTACAATCAAATCACAGCCTGAGTTTTGGCCAGAGCAAACACTCAAATCATAAACCTGTCCTACAGTTTTACCCATTCATTTCTTAGGGCTACTGAAATAAAGTACTATAAACTGAATGGCTTGAAACAACAGAAATCAAGTCTCTCCCACTTTTGAATGCTGAAAAGCCAAGCCCAAGTGGTCAGCAGACCCCTCCTTTTTCCAGACGTCCTTGGCTTCCAGTGTTGCAGCAATCACTGCACCTCAATGTGTGGTCTTGCAGGCCCTGGTCTCCGCATCAGATGTCTGTGGCACCATCCCTGGGTGTCTGTGTTTTCACACGGCAGTCTCCTCCTCATGCATCCATCTCTGCAGTTCCTTTTGTCTTATAAGGATAATACTCATATTAGATTGTGCCTGCCCTCCTCCATTAAGATGACTTCATCTTAATTTATATCCTGACTGCATTCGCAAGGATATTTCCAAGCAGTAACACACTCTAGATACAGAGTCAGGCCACTAACATATCTTTAGGGGGTGAAAATTGAACTCATGACAAGAATTACTGTGAGGAGAGACAATTTAGTGCACGGTTGCCTCATATCTCAAGGATGCTCCTCTTCAAGGTCACCTCAGATTTTCTCTGGCAGCACCATGGCCTCCAGAGTCTGTCATCTCCTAAGCAGTCTCTGGCACCTCTCATCACTCCCAGATCCAGACAAACTGAGCCTCAGGACATGACTGAAAAGAAGAATGTGCATGAGCCAATTTCCTATTGGGTTTTGGCCACAAGGGGACCTGAAGTTGGAGAGAACCAGATGTTTTCTCTCCTGCACGACACCAAAAACATATGCCTCCCTTCGGACTGTCCAGCAAGAAGCAGCCATGACCCAGACTGAAGCCAGTGCAGTAAAGACCCTTCCCATGAGCCCCTGCTTCACTCCCCTCTCCCACTCACCTGCTTTCCTGGGGTTGCACCACCACGTATTATCTCAGACTTCTGGATTTGTAGTTCTGTTAACTTTCCAGATTCTAACGGTGTAGTCACCTCTTCTAGGAAAGCTGCAGTATGCCCTCTGTTCCTACTGTGTTCCCAGAGAACCAAGAGCACTTCATTCTCTAGTAGCACTTAGCATATCTGTCATGATTACTGAATTCCTTGCCATCTCCTCTGCCAGAGTATGTCTCCTACCATGGGCCATAGGATCCTTGAAAGCCCATATGTTAAAGGTTGAGTCCTGAGGTTGCCATTATTGAATGGTGGTGGAGACTTTAAAAGGCGGGGTTTAGTGGGAAGTCCTGGAGTTTTTGGTGGTGTGCCCTTGAAGGGGATAGTGGAACCCTCGCCCTTTCTTTCTCTCTTTCATTTTCTAGTCATGAGGGGAGTATCCTCACCACATACCCTTTGCCATGATGTGCTTTCTCATCACAGGCTCAAAACTAATGGGACTAACTGGTTATGGAATGAACCTTCCAAAACTGTGAGCCAAAATAAACCTGTTCTCTTTATAAACTGATTATCTCATTTGTATTTGTTGTAGTAATGTAAAGCTGACTAATGCATCACCATATCCCCAATACCCAAATGGACCATATTCCACCTGTCACTGTCATTGCCACCCTACCCACACTCATATATCTGATAGCTGAGTTTCTGTGACTCCAGTAGCTAATGCCTGCTGACATGCAGGTGAAGGATGTCTATAATATCTTTCCCTCTCACTTCAACCTGCCACTAAAATAAAAGCTGGAAACATCTTTTCCAGGAGTCAAAAGATAAGATTAAAATGTAAATATTTCTGAGAGAGAAAAAAGGTCTTTAAATGCTCCGGAAGATGTAAATGAGTGATGCCTTTTCTGATAATGGAGTCAGCAAGGGACACAGGGCAGCAGAGGTGACCAACCTTGCCACGCAGGGCCAACACCAACTGCATCACAATGAGGCAGCTGCCAGGCTCCCTGTACCCGCGGGCTGCTGCAGCCCCCAACTGATGCACTGCCCTGGTGATCAGGTCTGTGACACAGTGAAAACAAACTCATCCCGAAGCCTGGAGCCCTGGTTCTTTCACAGGCATAACTACTAGTTAAATGTGAACTTGGGCCAAGCCATTGCCCTCACAATCCCTTTAAATATAACCATCAGGAAGCAAGAGGAACACAGTGAGTTCAACGCCGAACTGGACCACATAGCAAGACCCTGTCTCAAGAAGCAAACAACCAAACAAATAAATAAAACATAAAATTCAGATAATGACAATAGTGATGATCCATTCTCTGGTTTCTCTTCAGGCATCAGAAAAATTAAACAAAGGAACATGGAAAACCCTACTCCCTGGCATATGAAGCCATTTACACAGGTAAGGTATTTACTATTCTAGATTTGTGGTAGGGTCTTACTTCATGGAAACCTGGAGTTTGTAGGGATGGAGATCAGGGTAAAAATTCTGCTGTTTTTTTGTTTTTCTGGGGTTTTTTAGCTGCTTAGTCATGCACAACCTTTCAGCCTTTGGGCACCAGGAGTCCCCCTGCCTCTTCCATAACCACCCCTGTTACCACCAGCAGACTTGGCCTCTAAGTTCCTGCCAGGGCCACTGGTGCCTCCACAAAATGACTAAAACGCCACCTGAATGGGAAGCACTGGGGTGCTCTGTTCTCCCCTCAGGTTTAACTCAAGGGGTTATTTGCTGGACAGATTTTTATTTCCTCTTCAGAGGAAAATTTTAATGAAGAAATTTGAGAAGTCAAGAAGACCATGGTCTGAAGCCAGAAAAGCAAAAATCCACTGAAACATCTCCCCATTAGGCTGTTTCTCTTTTCCCTAGGGAACACCCCCAAATTTAGTCTTTTCCTTCCCTCCTCTGTGCATCCTGCTGTCTGTTGCTTCTGCATATTTGGTGAGTCAAGGTGGCCGTGAAGCTCTGCCGGGCCTAAGGATGAGCGAGGCACACACACCCCAACACCGAGGGAGATGTGGCGCCGTGTAGAGAAGCCACGCTGAAGAGCCGCTGTGGCACGGGGCTGTCAGTGCAGCCGCATGTAGAGAACACTGTCTGACACCCTAGATTTTTAATAAGACAGGAAAAAAGCTCTTTTAAAAACTATTAACTCCAGCTAAACAAACCAAAATGTAAAATTGATTTATTAGGTGTACTAATATTGCAAGAAGATAGCATACTTACTAAAACATCCCCTCAGAAAATATTTTGATAATGACAAAAATAATGTGTTCAGCATTCTGTAACCTCTTATGTCTCCCTGTCGTTATCCATTTAAAGAGTTTAACTGATCATACCCTTTCTGCAAGTTAAAATCTCATGAGGGCTTCTACTTTATGAAATATTTGTTTGACATTTGTTTGGTATTCTCTCTACCAAACAGGCACCCTCTATAGGTCTACTCCCTGGCATGTACCTGACAGAAAATGTCATTTGTCTAGGAACAGATTTGCATGAAAGTTTTCACAATAGCTGTGTTCATGAGGCCGACACCTAGAAACAACCTGAATGTCCATCAGTAGCAGAAAAGATAAATAAAGTATGACATAATCATACAATTGAATACTATTCCATAATGAGAAAGAATAGTCTACTCTTTTGTGGAAATATGTGGATGAACCTCCCAGATGTAATTTGGAGAAAAAATATTAAATACAACAAATATGTACTCTATGGTTCCATTTAAATGAAATTCAGTGTTGTAATCAGTGTTTGCAAGGGAATAGACTTAATACAGGACACATAATTTATAGGATTATTTTATAATATATATTTTAAAATATTATCTTATAATAATATTTTATAATATAGGATATTTTTTAATATTCAAAAAAGTCAAATGCAGAGGAGTGCAAGAGTTCTGCCATGCAGAACAGACTTGAAGAATCCACCTGAGGGGGGATTTTCCCAAAGAAAATGAACAGCACATAGTTGCTGTTGTCAACAACTCTCAGATGCATCTTCCACACTCAGAACCACACTGACTCAGTTCAACTGGGCATTCCAAGTTGACCATTCATTCATCTACCACATTCAGGAGCAGATAATAGTAGAATGGTGGTTACTCTGAGGAGGGTAGCAACTGGGAGGAACCAGGAAAGCCTGGTTTGGAAGTGTTCTTTGCCTTGATCTGGGTAGTGGTTACATGGTAATGTGCAATCATAAAAATTCATCCAGCTTAATAATTAGTATTCATGTGCCTTATTAAATATAAGTGGTACTTTGACCACAGCTAAAGTCAGAAAGAAACAGAGTGGAATTGCCCTGCTTGAAAAAGGCAAGGAAGTCCTGAAGACCCCTTTAAGGAGCCTCTCTTCCACACCTGCAGGGGACTGTGACATTCCTTGGGGGACAGGTTAAAAGATCACTAGACTAGATCACCTCTAAGGCACTCCCCGCTCTGACAGACTGAGTGAGGTTCTCTGAAGAAGTCAGATCCAGCTTCCTTGTGCCTACCCACTGCCGCTAGTGACAACTATTTCAAATAACCAAATCCTCATTCCACATTACTTTGTTTCACTCTGTTCTTGTTACCACTTTCTTTGCTGCCTGTTATGGCTGTGTCTAGATGTCCCCTCAAAGCCTCATGTAGTCATAGGTGGGGCTTTTTCAGAGGTGGCTGGATCTAGAGTGTGTAATGGTGTGATTAAGACTGTGTGATCACTAAATTAGTTCACTGCTTTAGTCTCAAATAGGTCTGACTGTGGAATCTGAAAGACGCTAAATTTCTTGCCCAAAGTCACATGACTGACCAAAGATAAAGTCCAAATTCAAGTGTAAGCCTTTCTCATTTCAAGGCTCATATGCTAGCCTCTGTGCTACCTCGTTCAGGAAGCCACATTGTTATGTTGACAGAGTTGACAGAATGGGTTCTGCTGGGCCATTGGTGTGATAGAAAATATGCAAAATCAGCCAAACTTGGGCCCAAGCCCCAGGTGTGTGTTTTACCAGCTATCTGAACTGGCACTAATGCCATGGTCCAGGCCTCAGGTGGCTCATCTGTAAATTGAGAACCAATGCGGAGAGTCTTAAATAAACTATTGCTGAAAGGTTAAAATTTTTAAAAAGCCAGCCTTGGGGATTTCCAGCATCATGGGACATTGATGGGGAAGGGATCATATACTTCATCCATGTTTCACCCTGATCATCCTCCAGTTCAAAACAGATCCCCTCACCCAGGGACAGCCCCTCACAAGGCCTGGGACTTTCTAAAGATTCAAATGATGCTCAAGTAAAAAATGTTAACTCTCTCTGTGGTTCTAATCTCTCTTCCTTTGCTGCCAGTTGTTAAGCCATTGCTAAAAACTAACCTCTTGTAGTGGCCTTCTTCTTCTGGTTTTTAAGAAAAGCCAGTGTTCAAATTCAGGGCAGTTTTGTGTTCAACTGGCCTGTCTTTCAAACGCCATCTTCCTTCTCTTCCATCTCCCTTACTTTCTCTACCTCACTCTGCTCTGCCCCTTTTATCTTATTCAGACTACCAAGGATTAGGGCTGTGCCAAACTAATCACTCACATGTGGTTTAATAATCGCATGCCCTTAACCCTAGCATCACACATTCCAGACTCAACTACCTCTGTAAAAGAAAGTCCCACCCCATCTGCATGAGGCTTTGGGGGACATCCAAACACAAACCATAACATCCGGCCCCCTCAAAGACTCATGCATATCCCTTTATGCAAATAAACTTTTATTCTATCTCTAAGAGTTGCCAAAATCCTAACAGTTTCAGCATTGCTGAAAAGTCAAATTCCAATTCTCCTCTGAGATTTAAGGTAAAGTCTTAACTGTGAGCTCCTTATAGATGGAAAGAAAGTTAAACATTTCCAACATCTAACGGCACAACATAGACATTTCTGATCCAAAGTTACAAACAAATCAAAATAACGAGACCAAATCAATTCTAAAACCCAGTAGGAAAAACATTAAATCCTTCAGTTCTACCTCTGGCCTCCCTGGCAATCTGTGGTGATCGTGAGTGAGCTTGAGTGAATCTGCCCCTAGGGCCCTTCCAGTGACTGTAGGCCCCACAGCTTCTCTCTTGGGCTGGTTCTCTTCCCTCTTGGGAATTTTCCTCAGACAATCCATGCTCCTGGCTTCTCTAAACTTCTGGAGTCTCCACTGCACCTTTGGCTTCACACTCACATTTTCACATATTTCCCTCTCAGGGGCACACTTCCCGGCCTCCCAGGCATTTCTCTGAAGTCTGGGTGGAAATCTTTCTAACCCCACAACTCTTGCATTCTGCATGAACCTAAAACTCGTGCCATGCGGATGATGCCGAGATCTGGTGCCATCTGGAGTTGTAGCCAACTTCCCTCTTGGCTATAAGGTTCCAGTGCCCCTGCACCAAATCCTAAGGAACAACTTCTCTAAGCAGCCATTTTAGAATAATTTCCTTAGGTCTCCACCATTCTGGAGCATAGTGCTCTGGGGTTTTCTTCTCAAAACAAAATCTTTCACCTTTACAACTCTGAGACAACAAAGGATGGAGTTCTGTTACTTCCTGTGATGCCTTCAGACCATCTTCTATTCTCTTGTTCCTTCGCAGTAGTCAAGATCTCCTCTGTTCTATTTTTGCAGTCCACAGCTTTACTGGAGCATCCTTTCTGGCCAAATGCAAAACATTTTAAGCTATTCTGCTGGGCTCTTTGCTCTTGATTCTCAACATAGATCTGGCTAAAAGCCCCCAACAGGAGCCATGCCACTACCTCAACATTAGACTGCCTTGAAATTTCTTCTACAAGATTAATTAGTACTCCACCCCCACTCTCAGTCTCTGGACACAAACAGAATGTAGAAAAACTTCCTGCCATTACACATCATCTGGAGTCCACCAACCAATGCAGCCCTCCTTCCTAGCAGAAATCTCCCTAACATAGTCTCTGCAAGCTTTCTGGTCTTCTGAGCTCTGACCAGTCTCCCATACAGGACAGCCTAAGATGTTCGGCCTCTCCTTTTTCAGCTGGTAGCTCCGAATCTTTCAGCAAAGTTTGAATGTGAGCAAAATGCAGACAAACCTTCTGTCAAGTCATAACACATCTTCTGGAGTCCAGCAGCTAATGCCGTCCTTCTTCCCTACTGGGCCTCAGCTGCTTCCTTGCCTTTTCCTCTCAGCCATGCTGCAGTGGGCAGCCCATTGCCAACATAGCTCAAGTTCCACCTCCCAAGAAGTCCTCTCAACCCAGAGAAAAGCATATGCATCCTGCCACGCATGAGTGACTGCAGACTTCTACGTCCTGCTCCTCTTTCTGTAATCAAGCTGGTTCACAGCTCAGAAGCTGTCAAAACATAAGCTATCTGAGGCTTGAACTTAGTGGAGCAGAATGCTGGTGGAATAGAAGGAACTTCATTAAAGCTCCAGTTTGTCAAATAATTATCTTTGGGCCACCCTCTTTGGCTTTTGGGAAGGGAAATAATCATATCTCCTCTCTCATGGAAAATGTGAAAAGTCCTAAAATAGAAATTGAATAACTAAATTGAATGGATAAATCCACAGAATCAGCAGATTATTTTAACAGTGGGATATGTTTAATCCAAGGTGGCAGTAATCTCCCATCTCCTATATTCTTATTACAATGTGGCCTTGATAGTTTTCCCATCTAACAGTGGGCTTTATGCCTTCTCCCATTGAACACGGGAAGATCTTGGTGTCTGACTCAACCAAAAATACTACAATAGTAATATAATTTGACTTCTAATGCTGGCCCATAAATATGTCATGAACTTCCACTTCATTCCCCTGAGATGACTGAAACCCAGATACCATGAAGTGAAGAGGCCCATGGCCTCTGACAGGAAGGTCACATGCAGGTGCTTTAGCTGATGGTCCAAATGAGGTCTCAACTTGTGGTTTGTTTCAACCACCAAGCATGTGAGTGATGAGCCTTCTGACATCCAGTCCTTGAACAGAGAGCCACCCCCAGCCTTCACACTCTCCAGCTCAAGTCCTGGACATTGTGCAGTGGAATCTCTATGATGAATAACATTTCTGCACCATGCTTTTCTAAAGCCCCAAGCCTACAAATTGTATGAGTATCATAAATTGTAGTGCTTTATTCCTAAAGTGAAGATTTGTTATGTAGCAATAATAAAGTAACTGGAAAAAATAGGATACCACATTGTACATATATAGCATTACCTATGGATTTTGCATCAATGATAGGGTGAAAAGCACTGAAAACTAATTGTTTGTTGCAGTGACAAAAAAAAAACACTAAAAAGCTGCTAATTTGGGTGAAGGACTGACTGCAGTGACCTCTGTCTTGTAAAAGGAGAAGCATAGTTTATATCAATGAGAAAATAAATATCCATCAGCCTTTATAATACAAAGAATGGTGGAAAGAAAGGGGTAAAAATGGAGATTTTAAAGTGACAACTTTTTCTTTTTCTATTAATAGATTGAAATTCAATATGCAGTGGTAGATTTTTAGTATGAAAAAGAAGGCCCAGGACAGGATAGGGGTTGCTGAGCTAACATACTTTCTATAGTTCAGTGAGACAATGAAAGTATCAAGGAACTGAAAAAGTTGAATAAGGGACAACACAGAATGAGAGATACATCTGTCTAAACCCAAACCACATTCTGTGCGGTGAGACAATCCCACCATGAGAAACCCCAGAGTGTGGGATGTCAGAGGAGACAGTAGATTCTTTTCTGGCTTTTAACTCACACTCACACTAAGGCATCCACTGAGGCAGTGGTCCCTCCCTCTTCTCACTCACATTTGCATAGCTGAGCATGTGTGACCTTACTGGATGGCACCCACCCAATGTGTAATAAATACTTAGGTTAAGAAAAAAATATTGGAAGGGAACACAACATCTTGGTGGTGGCAGTGTTTAGATAATCTGTTATTTAAAGTTGCTACAATAACCTATCGGATTTCTGAACTCCACTGGGTAGTTGTAGAGATCAGTAGGGCTTAAATCAGTACCTGCACACACAATAGGTTCTCAATATATGTTAACTCATTATTATTATTATCATTATTATTATTATTACCAAGAAAAAATGACATCACACTACTGTCCAAACAAAAAAGAAAGATGGAAAGAGGAAACGCCCTATCAGCCAAGGGGTCTCTTGTCCACTCCATAAAGTTGTAAGAAGTTTCCTAGTACTTCCCTCCACCCTTCATGACTTAGATATTTTGTTGAGGGAAGATGGTTATAAAGCAGACATCAAAGAAGAATAAGTCCATCAAGGATTGAGGGACCTGGAAAAATGAAATGGGATGGTAGAAGTGAAAGCTGACAAGAATTCTGAGGAGCAGGATCAATGCGCCCACCCAGGGCAGGGCTCCCTCTCCTGGCGAAGAGAGGGAGAAAGGCAGGCTCTGCATCCAAGATATATATGAATTCCAACTCTGCCATTGGGACAGGTTTCTTACTTTCCCTTTGCCTCAGTTTCTTTATCTAGAAGATAAGAGCTGATTGAGACATCTACCCTATCAGAATACTGTGAGAATTAAGAAAGGTATCACACCTGCACAGTGTTTTCGCACAGAACTTGGCACACAGTGAATCAGTCAAGGAATGTTAGCCATTGTTACTATCTGCACCTTGGAATTCCTAATAATTTCATGTTGTTGTGACTGCTTGAATTGATTCGGTGGCTTGCAATTACAGATGCAGAGGACTTTGCTGTTCTTAAGCTTCTTTATAATATAATTGGAATTGTATTACCATCTATCATCTAGCAAATTGGCAAATAGTTCCATCCTGTATTGATGGAAATGTGAGGAAATGGATATACCTACACTGCTAATGAGACTCCAAGTGGCACAGTCTCTGAGAAGATCAATTTGATGTTGTATTGGGCCTTCAAACACATTCACCCTGGGGACACGGTGTGGGAAGTCAGATATTGGTAAGGGCTAGAGCAGAGAGTGGAGCAGAGGTGAAATGCAGAGAGTAGGATGAATCCATGGAACTGACAGCTCCAAAAACTCAAGGGAGGAGACAGTATAATATAAATGTCCAAGCAAATCAGGCATAGGTGATTATTATATGGTTATTAGAGAGAATGCTAATCCTTTAAGGCTGGAGACATGAAAAAAAAGCACCCGCAACAGTTGTCCACACATCCCCACTGGGAAATCTCACCGCACATGCAGGACCTGCGGAATTCACGTACTTCACACCCCCAAATTTCCTCCTTAGCCTCCTATTCTCAACCAGAGGCAACACAGGTTACCTGGTTTCTAAGCCTTTGCAACCCTTCACTGTCACCATCCCAGACCTCCAGTTCAGCCCCTCAAAAACCCTGTTTCTTCCACTTCCAAAGAAGACCTTGATTCCAGTCACTTTGTCTCCTGTCCTTGTCTGAAGGACCCTGGGACTTCCTCCTCACACAACTGAAACAACATTCCCAATTCTCCCACTTCTATTCTTAACCCTGCAAGGAATTCTCCAGATAACCACTTGGATGCCCTTTTAAAAACAGAAGCCAGACTGAGTCACTCAAGAGATGACTAGATCAACTTCATTGATTTCTTTACACTGTCTCCTATTGTCTTTGTCAAGTGTCCGTCTTCCCCTTTCCTGCTGCCCTGCAGTCATGCAGACCTCCTCTCAGTTCCTCCAACACAGTACCCTTGGGGCATCTCCCACTGGCTCTTCCCTCTACCTGAAGCACTGTTCAGCTTTTTCAGAGAGCTCATCCCCCCTTGGGTTAGACTGGCCCAAATCACCCCTCTGGTCATTGTCACAGTACCTTACTCTGACCCTTCACAGCACTTACCTCCATCTGAAACTATTCGTTTGTTCACTTGGACACTGTTCACTCTCCCTCCCATGTACTCATCAACACGCACACCAGAGAGTGTGGGCTTGGTGAGGGCAGAAGCTTGTTTTTGCTCAGCACCTGGCTCCTGATAATTGCCCAGTAATTAGCTGGAGACCAATTGATGAGTGACTGCTTGGGTCCCCTAAAGTTCTGCGCCCTCAGGCTCTAGCTCCTCCTTGTCACTCCTGACTCCAGTATGGGTGGTAAAGAAAGGAGACCAGGAAGGAGGAGGGTAGTAACCCGTGGTTCTGTGAAGAGAAGGGAACAGATGCTGGCTATCCAGCCAAGGGGAATGCAGTGGGAAGCTGGAGATGTAGACTGATCTCCCAGAACAAGTTGTCAGTGAGATGAAAAGCCAGATACTTGGCACTCCTAGGTGATTGCTCCAGATATATCTTATCACTATCTCTAGGGTTCTATTTCACAATGGCGGACAAAGGATGAGAATTGGTTCAGTCCCCAAGAACTCCTCTTGCAACATCTAGTCGTGTGGCATACAGGAAGTTGGGTTTTTAATAAACATTCAAATGATGAGGTGTTGAAATGTTATCGTGCTGCCCTGTGGAGTCAAGACCACTGAGCTTACTACTCAAGATACACCTTCTTCAGCCTCTGTCCAAATCTGAAATCTGTTTTAACCTCAATTGTCTCATCTATTCAATGGAAAGCAAATAGCAAATAGTCACCTGCACTTCCATTTTTCTCTCCTGAAGCTGAAGCAGAGATCTGGGAGATCTCCAAGAGGTTCTCCACCTGTAAGACACTATCATTTAAAACAGTATAATTAATTTTTAAAAATGAAGGACACAGCCACATAGGTAGATCTCCAAAACATAAACCTATTAGAGAATGATTTGTACATGGCAAAACTCTGGCTCTTTAACTTAGCTTCTGAAATTGATAACCATAGTCCATCTACATGATTCAAAAAATAATAATACATTTAAGTCTCCTGTTCCCTCTTCTCTTCCACATAAAAACCTGTTTTTCATGTAAATCTTCCATTTCTTTACATACTCACAAAAATTAACAAAGGGTTAATTTTCTCTTTTGTTACACAAAAGATAACTTACCATATATATCCTTCCTCATCTGGCTTTTTCCTTTTCTAGTAAGAATTTGAACCTTTTCACATTTATACATTAAGTGTCTTCATTCTTTTTTATTACTGCATAGGATCCCATCATAGGGATACAATATAATGTATTCAACCACTCCCCTCCAGAAGGCTATGTGAATTCTTTCTGGTCTTTTCCATAAGGAGCAATGTCTTAATGAATAACTTCAGACATATGAGCTTTGAACATGTACAAACACAAATTATCAGAAGTAGGTTCTCTTTTCTAATTTTGTATGTGTGCATTTTTTTATATAAACTGTCAAATTGTACTCTGTGGAGAGTGTTATCAATTTATTCACCCACAATCAAAGTTGGAGTGCCTTCCCCCATAGCCTTTTCTACACTGTTACCAATTCTTGAGTGATTTGATGGTTAGTAAATGAAAGTATTTCAGTGCACACTCCTTTTCATTTAAGTTTTAATTTCTATTGCTCTTTTCAATGTAGTGCCATTTCAATGAAGTGCCAAATCTTTTCTTATACTTAATAACCATTTGTATTGCTCTGTAAATTAATACTTTGAGCCCCTTTTCACATATATAATTTTTTTTTTGAGACAGGGTCTCCCTTTGTAGTTCAGGCTGGCCCTAAACTCACTGTGTAGCCCAGGCAAACCTGGAACTCAGCAATCCTCCTGCCTCTACCTCCCAAGTGCTGGGATTACAGACACAAGCCACCATGCCTGGCACTCATATGTAAAATTTTAAAACATGCAATATTCTTGTTATGCCTGTTGATAAGTATCCCTCAGAGACCCATGTAGACCACCACCCTATGTCACTACTGGGAGGTGTCAGAGTCTTTGGGAGGTAGAGCCTAGTGGGAAGAAGTTAGGTCCATGTTGAGTGGCCCTGGAGAAGCTATTGATTACAGTGTGTGTGTGTGTGTTTCCTTCTCCCTCCTTCTCTCTCTCTTCCTCTCTCTCTGACTCTCTCTCCTCCCTCTGTTTCTCTCTTTCTCTGCTTCCTAGCCACCATGAAGTGAGAGCTTCTTCCTCCATGTGCTCCCACCAGCATTCACTGCCTTGCTAAAGGTTCAAAAGCAGCAAGCCAACTGAACCTGCACTGAAATCTCCAAAACTATGAGCCAAAATCAGCCTTTTCTCTCTTTTAAGTTGACTATCTTGGGTATTTTGCTATCTTCACAGCAAGCTACTAACACATCTATATGTTATTTGTATCCATCGGCATATATTATGAAGGATCAGAGGGGTATTCTCTGACCTTGGCTGAAGGTTGAGCTCTGGAGAAGATGACGGGGGATAGGACAGAGAAAAGGCATAAAGGAAATTTGACTGAGTGTGTTACATTTTTTTATGAAAGAAAGAAAATGAAAATAGGCATGGAGGAGAAAGGAGGAAGAAAAAGAAGGATCAAGGGAAAAATATGCTTTAATACTCAGTGAGCCTGAACTCAAATCTCAGGGAAGCATACATATTTCTGGGGCCTTTGACAACTCTCTGAACCTCCCTCACTCTCAATTTTTCCCATCCCTCGGATGCAAATAATGCCTACACAGCAGAGCTAATATGAGACTCAAGACAATCCATGTGACACCATGATTGGCACATCATTGCTCAACAGTCACACTGTCATTGTTAACATTAATTTAACTTATTGCTCTGATGTATATAATGCCTTAAGACAAAAGAAAAGATCTGGTAACTTCTTCTAACTCAACTACTTCTTTTTCCTGTTGAGTTTCCTAATAGGTATCTTCCTGACAACACCAAGCCAGTGGCTTCATCCTCCCTGACATGTTTTCCAAATGTCTTCCCCAGGGCCTCACTTGTTGGCAGGACTAGTGTGTCTGGGAATCCCAAGGATGGGAGAAGCACAGGTGTGGACAGGGTGGGGAGGAGGAGTTTCCTTTATGTAGCAACTGCAGCTGCTGCTCCTCCCAAGGTGTGAGGCCTCTATTGGGACAAGAGATGGGTTTCCCTCTGGGGCAGCTTCTAGAGAGTTACACCCAAGGTTTCCTGCAGTCACTACCTGGCCTCAGAGGTGGTCTCCCTTCCTCTGTTCCTAGTGCATTACACCAACAGGCACTAATGTCCCACCCACCTCCACTGTAATTACTTCAGCCTTTTAGCATATTGTTTCCTCAAAGCTTTGAACAATCAGAAAATACTATTCTATTATTTTTCTCCTTTTATCAGAACAGGGAAGAATACAGCAGTGAACTTTATACACATTTACATGTTTGGGTTATTTTCTGAGTTGAAATGGTTTACATTCTTTTTCATAACTTGGATTAAAAAAGAAAACTAGAGAGAAGAAGAAACAGAAGAGAGGAGGGGCTAAAGAGAAAAGAAGGAAAGTGAAAAAACAAAGAAATGGGTGGTCTGGAAATAGGTAATATGTTGACAGTGTAACATATGAGACTTTGGAGAGGTCTCTAGAAATGTAATCTGAAGATCAGCATCAGGTATCACCAGGGCCTTCACTGGTGGCTGAGTTAATTTTCTATGACCATAACACAATGCCTGAGATAAGCAATTTTTAAAAACAAATAGTTTATTCTGGTCCATAGTTTCAGAGGCTTCAGTACCTGGCCAGTTAGACCCATTGCATTTAGATCTTTGACAAGGCAGAAATATCATGGTGACAGCATGTAACAGAGGAAGCCCATTCACTGCATGTGTGGCATGCAAAAAAGAGATAGGAGGAAAAAAGTAGGATCCGCAATCCCCTTCATATCCCTAATTACCTAAGGACCTCTCACTAGGCCCTACCTCTTAAGAGCAGTATGCCTCCCTTTTGGTGAACACCACTATAAAGTTCAAGCCATCCAAGATCCAAATTAATAGCAGTGGCTGAACCTCTGCTATAGGCCAAGACAGCATGCACAGCTAATGCCATGCAATGGGGAGAGAATGCTAAGTAATGCCTCCCTGGTAACAACCAGAAGTCTTACCCAAACCAGGAAAGACAACATCCTTCAATTATAGGCAGTGATGAATCAATAACAACCCACTAATCAACTAATGAAAATCATGTAGAAGGGAGTTACAGTTACTCAAGGCAAATAAAAATTGATTTATCCTTGGCTAAACTAATCCAAAGAGAAATGGTGAGACAAACCAAGTTTAAGTTTCCTGCCATTTATGAATATCTCCTTCTTTTAGCAACCTGGGTTCAGTGGAACTAGTAACTTATTCTGGAACACCCTTTTCAGATGGGCAAGGCATTTACTGCCCATGCCTCACCTCTATTTCCCTTATCCAAATGTCCCTTTCATTGGCCTCATTTCCAGAGCCTTTTGCTCAGAACAGCTAAATGCCTGCTCTGAGAAATGAGTCATTGTAGGGAAAATTGGTGTTAGGATAGTAACCCATCTAAAGACGTTCATGCCCTAGTCCCCAGAACCTCTGAATGCACCACATCCCACAGCAAAAGGAATTTTACAAATGGATTGAGGCTAAGGAGTTTGAGATGATAAAGGATAGCCCAAATCTAAACATAGAGTCCTTAAAAGTGGATAACTACTCCCCTGCTGGGTCAGATAATGGAAGAGTCTCAATCTTTGAAGATGGAGGATATGAGTTTGTGCCAAGTAATGTGCATAGTCTTTAGGAGCAGGAAATGAGACTTCAGTCCTACAGCCAAAGAAATTAAACTTAGGCAAAAACTTCAATGTGCAAGGAAACAGTCCAACCCTAAAGTCCTCTTGAGGTATGAATCCCTGCTGACACTTCAATTTTTTTATTAAATTCTTTATTGGTACATTTTATATACAGCTCATAATCACACTCAACATTGGGGAATTTGTACCAGTATATGACACGAATTAATTCTCAGTTTTACCCATATCCCTAACCACCCCACAACCCCCCCATATACATGTTCTTTCTTTTTCTTTCCAAATCATATTTATTCTTTCCCCTACCACATTCCCTTGAATATTTCCTATTTCACAACATCTATCATACATTCTACAATTCATTTACATCTACAGGTTCTCATACCAAGAAAAGATATAGTATTTACATATCTGTGATATCTTCATTTCACTTATTAGTGTGTCCTCTAGGTGTACCATTTGCATATAAATGAATGAAACTTGTCATTCTTTATGGCAGAGTAATACTCCATTTTATTTTTTTTTAAAAAGCCCACATCTTTATCCAGTCTCCAGTTGATGGGCATCTGGGTTATTTCCAAGATTGGGCTATCACAAACTGAGCAGCTATGAACATGGTTGCACATATGTCTTTATGATTTGATTCTCTTAATTCCTTTCGAGTATATTTCTAGCTGGGGAGTAGCAGGGTCAAATGGGACCTCTAATCCTAGTTTTCTGAGGAATCTCCACAATGGTTGCACAAATCTACAATCCCACCAACAGTAGAGAAGGGTTTCTTTCTCCCTGCAGCCTCGCCAGAATTTATTGCCAGTTGATTTCACAATAGCAACCATTCTTTATGTAGTTAGATGAAATCTCAGTTTTGTTTTCATCTGCATCTCTCGAATGACCAGTGATGTTGAACATTTCTTCATATGCTCCTTGGTTCCTTTGACTTCTGCCTTTGAGAAGTGTCTGTTCATTTCAGATGCCCCCAACCTTTTTTTTTTTATTTTTTTGAGACAGGGTCTCACTTTGTAGTTCAGGCCGGCCCTGAGCTCACTATGTAGCCCAGGCAGGCCTTGAACTCAGCAATAATCCTGTCTCTGCCTCCTGAGTGCTGGGATTACAGGCATGAGCCACCACATCTGGCACTGTGGTATGTGGTATTGATTGCTGGTGGGCGTGAGTCACCATGCCCAGCATTGTATGTGGTTACCGGGGATCGAACTCAGGACCTTGCACTTGCAAAACAGGCACCAGAACCAATGAGCTAAAACTCTGGCCTTAGATGTCCATTTTTGAGTTGGGTCTTTAAACTTGGGGGGACTGCTTTGTTTAAGTTCTTTATATATTCTAGATAGTAGCTCTTTGTCTGACAAACAGCTAGTAAAGGTTTTTTCCTATGTTGTTGGTTGTCTTTTAGCTGTGCCAGTAGTTTCTTTTGCTGTGCAGAACCTTTTTAGTAGGATGAGATCCCAGTGGATGACACTTCAATTTTAAATTCTGCCAGATGCATGTAAGACCTACAGACTTATGGGCTCACAAATCGCGTTGTCTAAACAAATACATTTGTGGAGGCTTGTTAATTTCTAGCAATAGAAAACTAACACAGGTGCTAACATAGGACTCAGTAGGATTTCAGTTTATTTCTTTAAGTGATTATTATAGTACAATGCGAAAATAACTAGTGTATTTGGGAACAGGCAAGTTGTTTTGCCACAATTCACAGTCAGGTGTGTGTCAATCCCTTTATCATGTGCTCCAGAAACATTTACAGAAGGCCTATTCTGTGATAGGCATGCAGCTTCCAACACAGATGGCTCTTTTTAGATCATGTCTACAAAAGTGGGTTCAGTGTGTAAATGAAAAGTCCATTGAGTGTCTACTATGTATTAAACAAAAGTTAAATGCATTGAAGTGTTCTTTCAGCTGCCAGGGAACCTGAATAACTTTTTCATATTCTGAAAGGGAAGTTGAAATATATCTTGACAACAGCATTATTATTCTTTCCCTTTGACATATGAGAAAACTTAGGGTCTGAAAGAAAGAGACTAATTGGGCAAGTAATACCACCAGTAAGTGATGGAACTGCATTTTTAAAATTGTTGTAAAAAATAAGTAAAATAAAATTTGCTATCAACCATTATAAAGCATGCAGTCCAGTATAATCCCCTTATTGTGCAGCTAATCTTGTCTTCTTTTTGTCTTGCAAAATCAAATTCTAGCCAGGCATAGTAGCACATACCTATAATCCCAGCATTCAGGAGGTTGAGACAGGAAGAATACCAGCTATTCAAGATCAGTTTTAACTAGATGGTGAGACTCTGTCTCAAAACCAAACAAAACTCTGTACCCATTAAACCATTCCTCACTCTTCCCTTCCCTGATCTTCTAGCAGCCACTATTCTATGTTTTGTCTCTATAAATCTGACTTTTCTAAGTAACTCACATAAGTGAAATCATATTTGATTTTTACTGACTGGTTTTCATTTAGTACAATGTCCTTAGGTTTTTTCCATGTCATATCAGAATGTCCTTCACACTTAAAACTGAACAGTATTCAGTTACATTTATTCCTCACATTTGTCTAATATCCACATGTCAATTCACACTTGCTTCCACTTTTGGCTCTGGTGAAAAGTGCTGCTAGGAACATGGTGTACAAACATGCCTTGCAATACTTTGGGGTATGTACACCAGTAGACCCAGAATTTGAATGCAAATCTTTCTGACTCAGATGCCCACTGTCCTTCCAGGATGCCAAACAACCTACAATGAAACTATGGCCTTCAAGACTGTAGACGTATGGAATTTTGACCCACAATTCATTCCACACAGAGGAATTTGTTTTTCTTCTCCGCTTGTCCAGGGCTTAAAATACAATCTTGAAATACACTGCACAAGATGAAAACTCAAACTCCTTGCCCCTCAATGGTGTCTCTGCCCACTATTCCAACCTCACTTTTACCAGGCGCTATGATTCAGCTGTTTAGCTATGTTCTTCAAACATACGAAGTGTGTCCTGCCTCAGAGCCCTTGTGTTTGCCTTGCCTTCTCCCTAGGACTTTGCAGAACAGCTGTCTCTCATCATTCCAGCCTAAGCTCAGACATCACGACCTCCACAAGACCTCCCTGGATGACTTTTTGAAAAGCAGTTCTTCTTACTGTCAGTTCGTTACTGTTTTATTTTTTTCACAACCAGTTAAAATTCATCCTACTGTTGTCGTTTTCTACTTTATTATCATCTACATAAGAATGCAATGTTCACACCAATGTCACCTGTTTCCTTCCTTGGACACCTGTAGGCATAGCAGGCTTGGGAAGAAGTGATGCATATTACGTAATTGTTGGGTAAAGATGTGTGTAAGAATCTGTGTTTCAGAATTGTTTATTGGATCAGGAAAAATGGAAGTTATGTGAATGTTCCTCAGTAAAAAAAATGATTAAATAAATGAAAATATATAATTTTGAAAATTCTACAGACAGCCATAAAGGAGAATTAAGATGGTCAATTGTTAACAAGACACAATGTCTTTAAAGTATGGCTGACTTTTTGAAAAACAAATTGTCAAAAGGTATACTATCATTTTGGTTTTATAAAATATCAAAATATATGATACCATATACCTATAATCCCAGGATTCTCAGAGGTTGAAGCAGGGGGATCTCAAGTTGAAAACTACTTTGAACAACTTCTAACTTAGTGAGATCCTTCTAAAAATAAAAACAGGGCTGGAGATGTGGCTCAGTGTGAAGGCTCTGGGTTCAATCCCAGCACCATAAAAAAAAGTATATATAACTACATGTGTATGATTATCTGAAACTACTGTATATCCACCACTGTTTATTCCTGAGGGAACAAGAGTGCAGATAGAGTTTTTTATACTTTATATAATCTGTATTACCAGAATGTCTTGCAATTAGCTTCAATTGCTTTTTTTTTTTTTCTTTTGAGACAGGGTCTTGTTTTGTAGTTCAGGCTGGCCCTGAGCTCACTATGGTGCCCAGGCAAGCTGCCACGAACTCAGCAATCCTCCTGTCTCTGCCTCCTGAGTGCTGTAGCTTCAATTGCTTTTATAACAAAAAGAATCCTCTATCTGCTTATGAGTTTATGGAAAGAATATGTTTTTTAAAAAACATTACTTTGAAATATATAAAAGAGGGGATG
Organism: Thryonomys swinderianus; assembly: GCA_004025085.1. Taxonomy (NCBI): domain Eukaryota; kingdom Metazoa; phylum Chordata; class Mammalia; order Rodentia; family Thryonomyidae; genus Thryonomys; species Thryonomys swinderianus. The sequence continues at coordinate 41,908 of PVIC010000203.1, forward strand.
AATTGACAGATGGACAGAGAATTAGATAATTCAGTGGACTGGTGATAGAGCAGGAGTAGCAAAATATTCTTGTAGAATCTAGACAGTGATACATGCATGTTCACTGTACAAATCCTTCAATTTTCTGATGCTTCAAAAATACTCATAGTAAAGTTCGAGGATAGAAATCTTACTATTTATTCAGTGCTCATTTCTCACTTGTCCACTATGTGTCAGGTATGTGCTATTTCCAGGGTTAATTTCATTCTGCTCTAGTAGCATCAAACAGCACATGATCAAAGGCCATCATCAGGCTTCTCCCCCTCCCATTAACACTGCCAGTCCACAGCCTTCCTGGCCTCCCAGACTGCTCAGCAATCGAGCTGTCTACACAGGCATTTAGGGTTTTTCTGTATTAGAGACCCCAGTGTTCCACATGGAGATTGGGTCAGAATGCCGAAGAATCTGTATTTGTTAAAGTCCTGGCAGCAGACAGGCAGCACAGTTAGACACACTTAGGTGGGGAGACTTGGGTGTGAGAAAGGATGCAGAGATGTGGCTTAAATTAGGGAAGCACCTAGAATGCAACCTGCCCTGGACAGCCATGAGCACCCCAGGGCTTGGGAAAGGATGGGGTTTCTGGGCATAGGAATCGGTCACACCTGAAAGTTCAGTAAAGGGCACACAGAAGAGTGACTAGCACCTGACTTCTGTCTTTCCTCATGTGCCCATCTTCTGTTTTTTTTCTTTAAACAGCAATTCAAATTCCCTCATTTGCTGATGAGATCACTGAAGAGAACCACAGTGATAAAATGACTTGACAGAGATTGTTCAGAAGGTCACGGCAGGGGTGGAAAGGGTGTTGTCTGCTGGATCCTTGATATCTCACTGCTTGGTCACTCCAGGGCAGCCGGGGCTGCCTCCCTTCTCAACATGATCAGGTTCAGCAAAACACCCTCCAGCCCACGGCAGTGTCCTCACACGGTTCTGAGGAAAGAACAAGTCATTCTTCTGTCCCAGAAAAGTTTGTGGTTTGGAGCTCCTCTTTTTCTCTTATTTTTCTTCCTCCTTTTTGTGGTCAAACACTGGACTGATGGCTGGGAAAGCACTCAGGTGTTACCGGGGTTTCACTGTTGTTTCATTACATAAGTGAAAGCTTGTGATGGGGAGAATGGAATGCAAATCCAGGCCTGCTAAGCAGATCCGTGCTGGTCCTGGAGGGGCTCCTGGCTACCTGAGTCACTGTCACAGTTTGGCCTTCTCATCACTGGGGATGAGCTCTTGAGTCCTGGGAAATACCCATTCAGTGACTTCTTCATCCATCAACTAGCTTCTTGAGTATATTCTAGGTGCCACACACTGCTATTATGCACATGAAGATGGATGGGAAAGATGTGGAAATCACATCATAGAAGGGGTGGATGCTGGATAATAGATGAATATACAAATGAATTAATTTCTAACTCCAGCTAGAATGAAAAAGGAAACAATGCTCTGACAAATAATTATGGTAGCTAACATCTATTATCATCATCTGTTCTCCACAGCACTTTATAAAGTACTATTATTATATTATTGTCATCCACAGTTCTTGGATGTAAAAACAGGCACAGGGAGGTTAAGTGTTTATCCATTGTCTTCAGCTGCCGTGTATTAGTACTGAATTTGCACCTGACTGTCGAGCTTCAGGACCTGGGACATATCTACTGGGTCTCTTGGGGAATGGATCCCTTAAATGGGTCAAGAAAGGCCTGTAAATCTGAGATGAGGTCAAGTGAGCCATGAGAAGAGCCAACAGAATAGGGGAAAAGAAGCATGTAGCAGTGTATAAGGGGTGGGGCCTAGAGGAACCTGGAGTGTTCCATCATCTTTCTGAAGATCTGGCACACTGGGGTGGAAGCCAAACTTTTTCTGGATACATCTTACCAAGTGTCTTTGCTGATGTACATTTCCTTATTTGGTCATCAAACAGCCTGGTAGTGCCAGTCCAGTGAGTGCTATTATCCACATCTTACAGAACACATGATATTGTTTCTGGACATGTAGGGGTGCAGATAACAGTGGCTCAGGAATCTGAGTCAGGTTCAACATGATCCCTATTCAGTCTTCCTGCAGAGAAGCAGGTTGCCACTTCCTTCACTATCCCTTTGCTGTCCTGGGGTCTGTTCATCCCAATGTACCACAATACCCCCAGCACCTCATTTCATTTTCTGCCTTCTCCTCCCACCTCAGTGTGTACCATTCCAGCTGCTTGAACAATTTAACTTCTAAGGAAATCCACCAAATACATAGCCTAATGGGGTCACAAAGCCCTGTGGTGTAGTCAACCTGCAAGAACTTCCAGCAGCTTTCCCCTTATACCAGTCACGAAACCTGCCTCAAGCTATCAGCTCTTTCACTGCCAAAGTACAAGTCATTAGTTGATTAATGGCTTTTTCCCAAAGGAGTCTGGCCAAGGCTTGAGCCTGGGGCCTTTGGTTAACAGGTGGTGGTTTGCAAATGCCAATAAACCAAGAGCCTTTCCAATTGCTTGTCTATGAGTAGGATCTCACTCACCTTCTGAAATCAGCCCCAAGGGATGGGAGCTAGAGGCCCAGATCCCCCAGAGTTCACAGGGCCTCAGCATGGCAGAAAAGCCCTGCAAGCTCCCAAATTGCCCTCTTTTCTGCCTCAACTTGTTCTGCTACCAACTTGACCTTGGATTCCAGACATGTCTGATCCTTCTGGAACTCACCATGCAGTTTTGTGACTCCATGCTGCTCTCACAGCTATGACTCCTTCTCCCACTATCTTGCCCAGCATCTCTCTTTTTTAATCTGCCAAAACACAACTGAGATACTACTCACTCAGGTGCCTTCCCTTCCTGTCCACACTTCATTAAGTCTGTTACATGCTGAGCCCCGCAGGCAGAATGAGTAACATTCTTTGAATGCCTGAGATATACCATTCACTCCCTAAACCCTCTCCATGGATTATCTCTGTCTTACAGCAACCCAAGCAGGCAGAGTCTGTCATCCTACCTTTTCTTATGGAAGAAGTTGAATCATAATGTGTCCATGGTTATGCCCTGTACTTACCGTCCTAAGTAACACTGGACACATATAGTTTACTATATCTCCCAGAGCTCTATGCCAAGGACAGATGTTTTCTTGCTGCCTTTCACAATAACCTTAAAGAGTTTGGTACTGCAAGGCACCAAAGGTACCAGTGTGACTGTTATCCCTGTTTAGAAAATAAAAGGCATTTAACTATTCAGCTAAATCACATATTAAGCTGATCATATCACATCACACTTGAATTGCATGGATTAGCTGAGACTCCTAATAGTCTGTCGAACATCCCATTTTGATCTTTTCCATAATAACAAACACTGTATTGTTGGAGACAATATGACCAACAGAAAACAATAAAATAGCTAAATAATACAAAGCATTTCCCAGCCTCCTTGATATCTCATAACATATAAGACAATATCCATGGGGTGGAGCTTCCAAGAAAGTGGTTTTAAGAGTGTACTGTACTCAGCTAACACCATTGTGTATTTCCCCCTTTTTCCTCTTCCAAACTGGGAAGCAAGTCTGAATCTCCAATAACTAGCTTACCACCAGGGAGCAATTCCACTAAAAATTTCTTAGCAGAATAATAGAAGGAGCTTGAGTTCTTGGAGGCATTACAGAGCTACCAAGCCAGCCCAGCTCCAAATTTAAAAGAATTTGGAATAAAAAGACTCTTGCTTCTTTCTGTTACTTTGATTCTATTACTTGACACCAAATGAGATTCCTTACTAGTTTACTGTTGTCTGACCACTGACCTGTGAAGTCCTCAGGATGGATTCGCAACCTTGTCTACATCAAGGTTCATAGCATAGCACCTGCTCATTGCAGTCACGTGAATTAAGTGAATTTCTCACCTTTCTCCCCCCCCCCTTATCCCATGGAGACAAAGGAGGTAAAGCTGGAAAACAGACATTTTCCCTCACATTCATGGCATGACACAAAAGTAAGGGAAGAATGAAAGGAAGCAGGAAGGGAGGGTGGTTCTGGTCTCCGAAGCAGGGACACTGGGAAGACCCAATGCTAGCTGAGGACCAAAGAGCTCTGCTTGCTCCACTGCTTCGAGCAAGGGTGTCATTTCCAGTTTGGGAAACCCAGGGCCAGGAGCCAAATTAAACATGAAAAGTGGAGTCAGCAGATGACCTGAGCCAGAGCCACCTGCAAACATGAAAAACAGCCAAGCTCCCTTGTGTTGCAATGAGAGGTGCTCTGAGAATTGCCTCACATCCCGTCTCCTCACCGCACCGGAACCCTGCCACAAGCCTGTTGATGTAAGCAGGACTAACACTTCCCATTCCTGTGCCTCTCCAATGAGAGCATTGTCTGTTTGGTCTGCCAGGACCTCAGTTTCCTCATCTATATAATGGAATTAATTCTGCCTACCCCTCTTCCTTGCAGGAGTGGATAAGAGGGTTGGGTATGAAACAGTCATGGCCACCAGTATAGAGCCTTCACATTAACAGTTACAGAAAGTTTCTTCCAAATTCCATGTTCTATATTTGTCTTTTCTATGCCCAAATATAAAGCACTGTTAAAATGTTTTTATTTTCTTTCTTTTTTTGAAAAAGGCATTTTCTGAAATAATGGGCAAAGGGTAGAGTTACATACGAGTAGTGGAAAGAAGGGCCAAGAGAGAAGAAGACAAATTAAAAGGTGAACAAAATAGACAGTGAATGTCTATTGGGTATGGGGTAAAAAGAACTAAGATATGTTACATACTTGTACCAGCTCCTCATGATGAATATAATCGTCATACACTATAAACATGTACTAATAAAAATTGGAAGAAAAATATTCCCCCTCACTTCAGACACACTTACCCTACTGTCCTTGGATCTTTTTGAGGCAGCTTTAGGAGTCCCCTTTTCTGAGTATCTTTACAGGGTATAATAAAAACATTACAGTGAATGCTGCTGCTAAGTGCCATCCAGCAGAAAGACAGGCTCCTGGAAACATCAAGGTGCCTCATCCTTATTTATGGATCCAGCATCATGCAATTTCTGGCTTTTCCCCAAAGTCAAAATAACCCTGAGAAGTAAACCTTGCAATCAACAGAGGACACTGGGGCAGACACAGCAGTGCAACACAAGACATACCAGAGGCTTCCAGAACCGCCTCCAGACATGGCAAGGATGTGTGCCTAAAGTGAGGGGGACTGTTCTAAGGGAGATCAAGGGCAACACATCTATTGCTACAATACATATTTTAAAATTTAGATATTCACTGCATGTTTCTTTCATACCTCATATATCAAACCATGAGATCACATTGTTGGTATATAATTTATAGACCTGGAAATGGAAAGAAGAGGAGATTGTTTATTTAGTTTATGTTCTTAACAACAAAATATTCAGACTACAGGTGATCTTCCTTAGCTTATTTATAAGCAATTAATCTAGTTCCTTTATAAAAACAGGAGTGGGAATTTGATTAGAGGATTGGACTCACAGGGATTTTTATTTTTTATAATATTCTGGGTATTTTTCCTTTTATACCATAAATATATTTATATGTTTATTAGTTTAAAATGTGATTCACCAAAATGCTATTAAATGACTTTGAAATTGCCTGTTTTCATCACTATATTAGTGTGTTTTTCCTTATATGATGAAATGCCTGAGGCTGAGTGACTTGTAAAGGAAAGGGATTTACTTAGGTCACAGTGTTGAATTCTGAAAGTCCATGCAGCCTGCCACTGCCTCATGGTGATGGCATCATAAAGGGTACCCAGGAAAGAAGGAAAGAGGTCACAGGAAGGGGAAGGAAACCACAGTGGGGGGGTGGCTGGTCTTGCCATTTTTAATAACACACTCTGAAAGGAATCCAGTGACTTAACAACCCACCAGTGGGTTTCTTAAAATATCTATTACCTCCCATACCATCACACAGGGGACCCCACTCCCAATATGTATCCCTATGGGATATACACTGAAACTATATCCAAGCCATAGCAATCATTATGGCCCCTCATGTGGCTGACACACAACTCAGAAGCCCAGGTTTTACTCCGGTCGTTAGGCTCTGGCCATATTATTGGTGATAACTTTTACAGAAGAACAGGCTAGGTGGCTTACTAGCTTCTGTCCAGCCCTGTCTCCAGGCTCTAAGAAGGTCTGGAAACCATTGCTAGGATATAGTTTCAGGATTGCTGAGCAGAATGTGAATTTCCATCATTTGTCAATCCCCAAGATCCAACATTAGAAGGGATGAACTCTAACCCAGTAATGGCAGTAAGTCATAGGAGGGGTTGCCTGTTAGCTAATTTACCCATTAGTAGAAGTCAGCTTGTCTAATAGCTCACTGTCACCACCCACCCCTACCAACAGAAAACAGAACCTGAAGAAGATAGACAAAGGATGGCCTCATTTTGATGAAAGACAAAAATAGATTAAACAACTGAGCTCAAAAGGTCCCAAGGAAGGGCCTATTAGGGAGGCTGAAAACTTTAGGACTTTATTTTGTTTACCAGTGTTGTGATTTTCTCATTGAATTTGAATATTTGTGTTTGTACTCTCCATTTAATCCTCCTACCTCTGCTGTCTTGTAGAGTGGTTCCCTCTAACTCATGGTTTCATTTTCTGTGACTTCAGTTACCACAATCATCTGTGGTCTGACAATATTGAATGAAAATTTCTAGAAATAAATAATTCATAAAGTAATAATTCATGAAGTAACTACAGCATATTGTTATAATGATTGCTGGTTACTGTCATTAGTATATTACAGTGGCTGATTTATAAATTAAACATTATCATAGATGCATATGTATAGGGTTGACATAGTACAGATAAGCTGCTGCCTGTGGTTTCAGACATCTGGCAGGGTCCTGGAGTGTATCCCCCATGGATAGAAGGTAACTTTTGAACATGGCTGCCATTTATAGTTATGTTTCCTGTGTGGTTCATGGAGTAGTCCTGCCAGGGCTGGTGTTCAGCCTCTGGCACCTGTCTTAGTATCCTTGGTGAGAGACCAAGCTCCCAGCAGGATTATTAGTAGATATCCTTAATATATTCAGGGCACCTAAAGAAGAGAGGCAAAAAGCAGTAGAAAAGAAATGAACAACATGATCTCCCAAAACCTTCTATACAATAGAATTATTACTGCCTCACTTGGAGTTTGGAGAAGACACAATCAAAGAAAGCATTCGAGTTGACTGGAATATAGAAGGCCTCTCATGTGTGTTTCTTTCCTGTCGTTAGAGGACTTTACATGTTTTTCAAAATTCATCTCTACATACATTTCCTGATGTAATTGATAAAGAGCAAGTGTGATTGGGAATTACGAGGAGAATCGAGATGGAAAAGGAGGTATTTCCATACAGCAGTCCCCATTCACCCATTCGTAACAGCAATAAGAGCCTCATACCACCTCTACTCAAAATTTGGGATGGGCAGTGTGTTAGTACCACTCATCTTGGCAATTGATTATACACAAATGATCACCGAGAGCTTTCTCACTGGGTGTGTTTCCCTGCTTTGTTCTTTCATAAGACATTATACAGCGAGATTATTACCTTCTTGGTTTCCTCCTGGCTCTGTTCATTGTTGGCTCATGGACACCCTGACACAGCCAGTCATTTCAGTCACCTCGCTAAAACTTTGGGCCATGGAGGAGCAGTCTTCATAAGTTGGTTTGAGGAGTCACTATCCAAGGGCTGGCCACAGTGTGGGCTTCTGAGCAGAATACCCTGCTCAGCACCAGTTGGTGGGTACACCTGAAGGACTCCCAAAACCTGGGTCAGTTTCCTGTGCCTGTCTGCATATTGGTGAACATTAAACAGAATGTTCACCAATGACTAAATAGATCAAAACTGAAACTGAGAGGCCTGGTTCTGGATGAAATCTTGGCCTTTTGGTAGGAGTAAACTGTGAACTTAATTGAAGCCCCACTCTTCTTTCTCTTTGTCTTCATGGTATTATCTTTGTTTGGATTTTCCATGGAGTTTCCTTTCTTAACATTTTGTCCTTGGGTTTTTTTTTTTTTTATCATTTTACACTAATTTCCTCTTTGTCACTGCCTAAGTCCCACTGTTCCTTTTGCTTCTGCCTTTTCCACATGACTCCTTCTTCCTCCCTGTCCTCCTCCCTATTTCCTCTCTGTGAGCATTACTTGGAATATTTCTGCTCTTACTGAGAACTGATGAGCCTGTCAAAGAGAGAGAGAAAGTAGAGTTTGTTGGTTAAAGGCAAGAACTTTGGTGTCAGCTTTGAGTGTGAATCCAAAATTTACTCCTTAGTAGCCATGTGGCTTTGCATACATGATGTAGTCATGCTGAGTGATGATGTAGTCATGCTCAATTTCCTCATCTTGACAGCAAGAGCTGTATCTTGACAAGAGCTGTATCTTGACAATAGATTTAACACTACTTGGTCACAAAATCAAAAGTAATGTTGTGTACATAAACTGCTTAGTGAAATGAATAATATCTGATATATTCTAAATAAAATTATGTTTATTTTAAAAAATCAGCACATTCTTTCTTCTCTCTCAACCATATTATTGGTTAGATGTAAATTTCCAGATTATCACAGATGGCTTGAGTTCTAATTACCCTTCTACTTTCCAAATACCTTCTTTTGTCTCTGTTTTGCATATTAGGACTCTGAATAGTGTCCAGATAAAAGGATTTTATTGCTATGACAAACATTTTCTGGATTGGTTTTAAATTATTTGTTTGCTTGTCTTTTTGCCAAGGTTCTCATATTGTTCACTGACACAAGTAACTCCCTGACACACAGAATCTCCTTCATCTTTGTTCCATCCCTTGTCATGCCCTTATAACTAGAAGTCCCTCCGCTTTCTTTAAAAGGTGAAACTGTACCAAGCATGGTGGCACACGCCTAGAATCACACTCAAGGAAGCTGAGATTGGAGAATCACAGTTTCAAGGACAGCCTAGATAATCTAGCAAGACTCTGTCTCTAAAATAAAAAATGAAAAGCATGGAGTTGCTCAGTAGTGGATCACCAAGGGGTTGCATAAAGCAGTAACATTAAAAAAATCCAAAGTGAAACCAACATTTTAAAATGTAAAAACATTTTCAATGTAAATGAGCTATAGAGAAGTTTAAACTCCCCATCAAACTTTCGTGGAAGTTCTTTTTTTTAACCATCCTCTGACTATCAGATAGTGAGAGACAGTTCTAGGACTCTTGGTTTCATTTGAAGAAAAGCCGACTGCCTGTTTTCTTTATCATTTGAGAAATGTGGTTACACCCAGGATTTCACACAAGAGCTTGTGGTTGTGAATAGAATCCAATAAAGCATTCTCCAAACTGAGCAATGTTGTTTCACTACCTTAAAATGTAATTTATGTTGAAACAAAAACACTGTGACCTTATTAAAAACAGATCAGAATCAGAATCAAGATATATCATGTACAGGAACAAATTCTCAATGATGATTGTGATCATAATATATACTTAAAATGTGCCTGTAAACTCAATAAAGGAAAAAAATTATAAAAAGATCAGAAATGAAGATCATCATTATGACCCAGGATGGCCTCAGTGGTCACCTGGAGGCAGAAGCTCCCTGTAGCCTCACACTCACAGGCTTCCAGATTTCCATGAGTGTGTATTTCCAGCTGGCAAGTTCAGGTTCATCTATCTGCCTCCATCTATGTGCTGCACCCAACATGTACAAGTCATGTGCTTTGATAAGGAAGGTAGAGAGTTCTAGGGAGAAGAGAGAAGAATAAGACAAGTAAGGTAATCTTCAGTCCCCTGGGCTACTCACTTGTTGCTGAAAAATCTCAGTGTGTGAGAACCGGCCACCAGAAGTGGAAGGGGCCAAGAGACCAGTGAAAGAAGCAGAAAAACATGGATTGCACATGATGTAATTTACTAGGGGTATGAATGGAGGCACATCTTGGGCAGCAGCAAGACAGATGAATCCACACACCCCAAAGCAGGAAGAAGGGTTTATATACTAAGGTAGGCAAAATCAAGCCAAAGCCAGTGGGAATGAACATGGGCTTTCTCAAAAACTATTCACATGTCAAATATCAACGAAGATACAATCTGGGTTTCAGTGTCCAGACTGAAATGCTCATCCATTTCATTCACTATGTTTATCCCATAGGGTTTGGAATGAGTGCCATGGCAAAGGGTGGTTCCAAACAAGATGGCTGTAGTCATGTCAGTTGGGTCCCTCTACTTAGTCCACTTGGGAGCCCGCATGAAGGCATTTGTATCTTGGGTGAGCCCCGGTACAGTTAATTCAGGAAGACAATGTTCAGATAGTGCTGCTTCAGGATCCAGGAAATCAAGAGAGACATTTAATTGAAAACTCAAATAACAGCAGCACTTATGACAGTTTCACAGATCAGTATATTCCCAGTGCCAAACACATCACTAACATAACAGAAACATAAGCAAGAGCTGTTGAAAGATTGAATACATGAAAGAACAGAAAACTAACTTAGGAAAGAGGCTGCCTCCTGTAACCAATGGCCTTTCTGCTCCCCTCCTGCTTTCCTCCAATCTCTTCTGCTGTGCAGCAAGAGTAATCCACTGGAAACAAAAATCAGGCCCAACCACTCCTGTGCTGCAAGCCCTGTACTTATTATATTAAAGTAGAATCAAACTGTGTTGTTCTCCAAAACCTGTGTGATATGGCTCTGAATAGCCCAGTGGCCCCAAATTTGTCCTCTTTATTCTTCATATTCCAGCCACTTGGGCTTTTGACTCTTCCTTAGACAACTCCAGCTCAGTCCTGCCTCAGAGCCTTTACACCTGCTCTTCCATTAGCCTGGAACTTTCTTTCTCCAGATTTTTAAATGAAAAGATCTTTCTTCTGATTCCAAGTTTATGTCAAAGGATGTCTCCCCAGTGAAGCCTTTGCTGATCTCCTAGTTTAAAGTCACTGTCCATGTATCCTGTGTCACATCACCATTGCTTTTTTCTCTAGAGAAGTAAGTTTTTGGCCATTATTTGGTTCATTTATTTGGATTCATGATTGCTATCAGTTCCTTCTTTATCTTGTTACCAGCTGATTATTCTCCAAGACCTAGTACAAAACCTGGCACATAGTGAACTATTGACAAATATTTTTTGACAAGGAATACATGTGACCTGGCATCCTAAGGACTCTGAGCAATATCCAGGGGCAAAAGCATTAGAGATATAAATGGGCCAAGGAAGAAGGAATGTGAATGAAGATAGTTAACATTTGTAGAACTATACTTGCTGCATGCCAGACACTGTTCCAATGACTGACATATAGCTCTCTATATTTATTCACTTAAACTTATTATCACTTTCCATTTAAATGTATTGCTTCATAATTCTCATGGTCACTCTCGAAGATAGCTCAAACTATTATTTCTATCATGTAGCTAAGTAACTGAACAGAGAGGGTAAGTGTCTTAGTCCATTTTCTATTGCTATAAAAAAATGGAAGTTTATGCTCAATACTGAGCCTTGGCCCTCTGTCCACACACATGTGTTTAGAAGAATTGTGTACCAAACATGTAAGTTTATGATTCTGGTGGCCACTGATGACTGCCCCCTGCACTGTTGGGACATCTCCAAAGAGACACTTCATTTCAAGTCATGCAGTACTCTGGCACCATCCATCATAGTCCCATCACATCCCACAACACAGGTAAGAAAAGAGTTGGCCACTTTGTCAGGATCAAACCTGAGTTCACCTGTCCACCCCACAGTTCCCTCAGTTGTAGGGAACTGACTAATCGTATCTACTTCCCAGCCTCTCCATACTTCTATAACAAGGTATGATACAGCAGCTTATAATCAGTCAGTACTTCTCACTATTCACAGTGGGAGGTAGAAAGGTGGGTAAGGAGGCCAGGAAGTCAAAGGTTGAGAATGTGGCAGACTCTGTATGATGAGGGTCTGTTTCCATACACAAAGCATCTTCCTGCTGTGCCCTCACTTGGAGGAAGGGACAAGCTAGTCCTGTAGAATCTCTTCTATAAAGTCACTAATTATTAGAATTGGACACCATTGAACTGGGAAATAGATTCTTCTGTTAACTGTCAGGCAGAGAAGCACCTTCCCCTCTTCCCTCCTCTTTTTTATAGCTGAGCTTCTTTAGATAACACAGAGATGTCTTTGTCTCCAGAAGAACTGTATGAAAACAAGTCTATGTAAATATACTGAGACTGATGTAACCTCCTGACCAATTAACCTATATTGCTTGGAACAGAAAATTAATATAATAAGACCCTGATGCTATATTCTCCACCTCTTATGTAGCCCCTTACTCAATTTGTAATTCTGTGCTCCTTGTGCCTAAACAGGGTATATGTAACCTAAGTGCCTCATAGCTGTAACCAAGCCTCCTTTCCTTGTTTATTTAAGGGACCCTTGCTCTTTGTTCGGGGCTGATTACTTTGGAAGAAATTCCGGGTTAGTCTCAGGCAGCAATAAATACTTTGCCTCCAAAACTCCTGGGTGTGTCTCCCATTTTCCTGGACTGGTTTGATATATTATCTGTTACTTCCTGTGGGGGGTCATCTGTCCAGTATAATTGATGTCACTGATCACTTTATCATCTGTCAAAGCCCTTGCAGAAGAGAGCAGGGCTCCTCCCCCTCTTGCCTAAAGAGATGGGATACCCTCAGAGTCTGCTCTGAGCCACTCCAGGAAACTGTGGATGGCATCTTCTCACCATCAGAGGCTCTCCAAACCCAAGAAGGGAATGAGAACTTTTCCAAAATGTGGTTCTTCTATTAGTCCACATCTTTGTCTGCCTACATTACTCTGCATCTAGTTTGGCCTGGTCTGGAAACAAGGAGGTGAGAATGGATATCTGTTTTGTTTCTGCATGTTTCCTGGTTCCTGGAATATTCAGTACATGTCTACCCCAAATTGAGTAGAAGGAAAGGTTTGATCAGTTTTTATAAGTATCTCCCTTCAACAACCGTGCTGAATGAATAAGGGAAGCTTGTTTGGTTTGGAATTGGTTTGTCTGTTTGCTTACTTGGTTTGGAACTAGATTGTCTGTTTGCTTACTTGATTTGGAATTAGCCCACTTGATGGCATGCCCTAGGCCCACCATTTTGTTTGTGGGGCAGAGTCTCCTAGCCTGCCATTTTCTTTCTAGCACTGGAGCCTCCTGGGCCACCATTTTATTTCTAGAGCAGGGCTGCCTGGCCCGCCATGGCCTGCAGTTTTGTTTTTAGGGATGGGGCGTCCTGGCTGCCATTTTGTTTCTGGGATTTGGGCCGTCTGGTCTGCCATGGCCTGTCATTTTGTTTCTAAGGCTGGGGCCTCCTGGCATGCCATTTTGTTTCTGGGATTTGGGCCTCTTGTGCCACTATTTTCTTTCTGAGGCAGGGTCTCTTGGTCTGCTATTATTTCTAGGGACAGAGCCTCCCAGTTCACTTTCTTGTTTGTGGGGTGGGGCTCCTGGCCCACCATTTTGTTTCTAGGGGTGGGGCCTGTGGCCCACCAGTTTGTTCCTGATGGCATGGCATCTGAGCCTTCCATCCTGTTTCTGATAGCAGGGTCCTCAGGCCTGCCATCATATTCCTGATGATGTGGAGATCAAGCTTGTCATCTTGTCCCCAGTGGCATGCTCTCCTGGCTGTCATTTTTTTTAGGGGTGTGGCCTCCTGGCCCACCATCTTGTTTCTGGGGGCATAGCCTTCCTGCTTACCATCTTCTTTGCACATTTGATTAAAATAGTAAGGTCCTGGGCCGGAGGGTTAGCTCAGTGGTTCCAGTGCCTGCCTTGCAAGCGCAAGGACCTGAGTTCAATCCCCGGTAACCACATATAATGCTGGGCATGGAGACTCACGCCCACCAGCAATCAATACCACATACCACAATGCGGGGCATGGTGGCTCACGCCTGTCATCCCAGCACTCGGGAGGCAGAGACAGGAGGATTGCTGAGTTCGTTCACGGCAGCTTGCCTGGGCACCATAGTGAGCTCAGGGCCAGCCTGAACTACAAAGTGAGATCCTGTCTCCAAAAAGCAAAAAAATAAATAAATAAATAAATAAATAAATAAATAAATAAATAAATAAATAAATAAATAAATAAATAAAATAGTAAGGTCCTGGGCTGGAGATTTAGCTCAGTGGTTCTGGTGCCTGCCTTGCAAGTGCAAGGTCTAGAGTTCAATCCCGGTAACCACATACAATGTTGGGCGTGGTGACTCATGCCCACCACCGATCAATACCACATACCACAGTGCCAGGAGTGGTGGCTCATGCCTGTAATCCCAACACTTGGGAGGCAGAGACAGGAGGATTGCTGAGTTTGAGACTTGCCTGGGCTACAGAGTGAGTTCAGGGCCAACCTGAACTACAAAGCAAGACCCTGTCTCAAAAACAAAAAACAGCCGGGTGTGGTGGCACACGCCTGTAATCCCAGAACTCGGGAGGCAGAAACAGGAGGATTGCTGAGTTCGAGGCTTGCCTGGACTACATAGTGCGCTCAGAGCCAGCCTGAACTACAAAGCAAGACCCTGTCTCAAAAAAAAAAAAAAATAGTAAGGTCGTCAGGAAAAAGGGTTACAGTGGTTTTTTACAAAATGGAGTATTACTCTGCCATAAAGAATGACTGGAGTGTATAAATCTGAGTAAATATAACCTGATACTGCCTCAGTATTCAGCCTATGCAGCCTTAACAAAAAGAGGAGAGAAACTCTTATCTATGGGGCCTAGCTCAGTAACAGTGATGGTGTTTTTTTCTATCTGGTAATGTTGCCTAGTCTTTTCCCATTTATATGTTAATAAAAGATGAGACATGGCTTTAAAAGTGTTTACATAAGATCAGAGACCTGCTTAACAGCCTGTAAGGTATTTAAGTCATAAATTAGGTATTATAGATCTAAAATAATTTATTTAGAGAGGCAAGCCCTAAACAATATGGTTGGAGCACTCACACTTTGTTTTAACAGACAGAAATCAACCATCAGGTTATTTGACTATTGGTCTGATTTTCTGTTTGACTATGCAGCTAGAATCAATCATAGCTTTTGTCTGCAGAGACATATTTTCCTAAGGATTACAGATTTACCCTGGAAGAGAAAGAGATGCCCTAGATTATAGAAAAATCAATGTAAAGTGTAGACATTTTGGGTACTGGGGAAGCAAATGTACAATGGAAGATAAAGGTGTTAGTTCTCCATTATGGGGAGGAGGAAAAAGATTGATGAGGGTGGGGCTTCTTACCCCTAGGCCTCAGGAGCACATGGTCACTGCTACCACGAAAGGGCATTCAATCTAACTTTTTGTAGGCACTGGAGCTGAGATTTCTCTGTTGAAGACCCCATTAGGGCCTCTTTCTGCCTTCTGTTGATGACTTATTATTTACTGCAAAAGACCCTCAAGATTGTCATATAGTTCCCTGAAAACTATTAAAGACTACAAAATTGGGGTACAGGAATAACCACTGAAAGGCCTAAATTGTGTCAAAAAAGAGTCACCTACCTGGGTTAAAAGCTACATCAAGGTAAGCAGAGTTGCATTATGGCCTAGAAAAATGCCATCCTACAGATTCCTGTGCCTACCACCAAGAAACAAGTACACAAGTTTCTGGGGGCAGCCAGATGTTATTGGTTGTGGATTCTAGGATCTGCTGAGATAGATAAGCCTCTGTATTCAGCAAAGATTGGAGGAGCTGAGTCATTAAAATGTACTGAAGAGGAACAAAAAGCCTTGCAGGCTCTGAAGAAGGCTCTAGTCTCAGCCCTAGCCAGAAAGTTTGTTTATGAGGCCAGAGGCATTACAGAAAGGGACTTACTCAATCCTTGGGACCCTGGAAGAGGCTGGTGGCCCATTTGTCCAAACAATTAGACCCTGTGGCCTCACAGAGTGGCTCACCTGTTTAAAGGCAATCACAGCAACTTCTGTTCTCCTAAAGGAGGCTGACAAGCTGACCCTGGGGCAAGACCTAAAAGTAACAGCCCCTCATGCAGTAGAGACCTTTCCTGGTGGGGCCTCTGGGATGTGGATGTTGAATTCACAAATTATCCAGTACCAGAGCTGGTACTGGATTATTAGAACATTATCCAGTACTCCTCCTCAGTCAGCCCAGCCGTACCTTCTACCCTACAGAGGCTGTTAACCCCGCCACTCTGCTGCCCAGTAATGATGCCCAGGGGTGGTACATGACTATGAGGACAAGCTCAGCTTCAATCAGGCCACTCAGCCAGACCTGAGAGAAATGCCACTGGAGGCGCCTGAAGACACTGTTTTCAGATCATAGGTGTTTTGTTGAATAGGGAATTCAAAGGGTAGGAGCAGCAGTGACCACACTAAAAGAGATTGTTTGGGCACAAGCAATACCTCCTGGAACCTCAGTGCAAAGGGCAGAGCTTACTGCCCTGACTCAAGCCTTAAGATGGGGAAGATAAAAGGATAAGCATCTATACTGACAGTAGGTATGCAGTTGCCACCCTGCAGGTTCATGCCGTGTTACACAGGGAGAGAAGACTCTGATGTCTGCAGGAAAAGGGATTAAAAATAAGGAGGAATCACACCCTTCTACGGGAGCAAAGTACAGCATCCACTGCCTCCACGCCCACTAGGTCCTGCCACTCTCAGACACAGGTGTTGCTCAGGTGGCCTGCAGGACTGGCAGTGGTTTCCTCCCTGACTATGAGTATGTGTGATTGAAAACTGTTGCAGATTTAATCTGACCAGTGTCAAATATCATGCTTTCACCACCCCCAGAACCCAAGGGCAGGAATCCCAGCCTCAGTAATGGTGTGACTAGGAGACAAACAACATAATGAGTGCTCACTCAGTGGGGGGCTGGTGTTATTCCTTGAATAACTACTTTTATATAAAGAAAAATAACATTTAACTTTGCATTTTAGAAAGCTATTGCATAGAAGTTATCTCATTTAAAGTAGTCAGTAGCTCAAGGAGTTACTGTCTCCATTTTTATATAAGGAGAAAGAAGCTCAGAAAGGATGATTTTTACAACTGGAATCAGACCAACATCAAGCATCTATGGAGCCATGATGATGTCAGGCACCATGGAAATATATTAGCTCATGTTTTCTCCAGAGTGTTGCAAGGTAGATACTACTGCAATGAGAGATGAGGAAAGTGCAACTCATGGGGCTTAAGTAAGTGGCAGAGGCAAAGATTTACTCCCAGTCCTGTTCAGACCTAAAGTTTAGCTCTTTCTACTCTACTATGCTTCTCATAGGTAATCACTCCAGATCCCACTTACATCCTCTTATAATTATTCCCCTAATGCTGAACAGTTGAGTTAATCAATCAGAAACCTGGCTTTTTTATGTCCAGACCTCTCAGTCTGGCTTTGAGGCCTTTGCATTGACATCCTTCTAACTAGAAGGCATCACCTTTCCAGCATGCTGACATTCCCAGTATTGCCACATAGTTTGGCCTGCATGGATGACAAGGTGGCATTAAGTTCCCAGGTGTAACTTTGGAGGTTCTAATGGAATCTTTTTTTTTTTTTTTTTTTTTTTTTTTGCTTTTTGGAGACAGGGTCTTGCTTTGTAGTTCAGGCTGGCCCTGAGCTCACTATGGTGCCCAGGCAAGCTGCCGCGAACTCAGCAATCCTCCTGTCTCTGCCTCCCGAGTGCTGGGATTACAGGCGTGAGCCACCACTCCCAGCATTCTAATGGAATCTTTTTAAGAAAATGTTGTACCTTTGTTCATATGGGCCTGGTACATTTATTTAACTCAGATGACTTTGTGGCTTCCAGTCCTAAAGAGATTATATCCATATTAGAGGATAATTACAGTTAGAATTCCAGAGAATGCTCATATTAATATAGGATTTAAAAACATAAAAGTATTCAGTCAAATTGTCCATTAAACTCCCTGAACAACAATTGCCACTAAATATTCAACCCATAAAATAGAAAAACCAAAATAGCCAAATATTTTGAGGAGAGAATACCTTGCTAAGTTCTAAGTGTCCAATACTGTTGAAACTTGCTTTATATAATGGTTGCATGACTCTGACTATGTTTCTACATACAGTAACTTTGGCCTTGACTGATACCATATTATCACATTTTAATTCAGATAATGTAAATACATGTAATGAATTTTTAAATGTAAGCATGTAGAAAGACAAAAAAGCTCATGTTGTCTCTGGAAAAGTTGAGGCCAACCAAACTGAAAGAACTGTGTAAATAATCTAACAAAAATGAGTTTTAAATCCTACAAGGGTAATGAGGTTACTAGACAACCAGGCATAAAGAGGGGCATGTGAACATTTAATTTTGGCAGAACATAAGAGAAAAAGATGGCATTTCCAAAGAGGTAAGAAGGAGAAAACAAAAATGCCCATGGGTTCTCCTAAGTTGAACATTAGCATGGCAGTTTCAAATCCCTGGGGCTCACAGACACACAGAAGGCAGTCATATTCATCATTCTCCAGCTCCTTTTCTATGGGTCTCTCCTGGTTCTCAAGAGAAACGCTGGGGACAAGAGAAGACCTTAGAGAACCTCCTTTCTGGTACATGATCTCTGTGTCTGCCAACGTGAGAGAGGAGCAGGAGCATCAACAGATTCCGTCCCTTTCCAGGAACACAGTGGGTATAAGGCGGCGATTAGCATGGAGGCTAATATTCCAGAAATTTTTCTGACAGGGAGGACAAGTGCTCCCAGGAGAAAATGCTCTGCCCTTATTTACCCAATTTTTGACACAAGGCAAAAGCTTTCAAGAAAAAGAGAGGAAACCTATTCACACTGCCATTACAGCACCACTGATTATGTGGCTTAACACACAAAATTAATTTCTTCTCTATTATGAAGGCAAGATCCAGATACTGGCAGGGCTTCATCCTCTGAGCCATCACTACATGGCTTCAGATCCCTGTCCTTCTCCAGCTGCCATTTCACCTGGTCATCCCTCTGCATGTACCTGCATCCTAACCTCATCTTATAGGGTCATCAGACACTGGATTAGAACCATATAACACCCTCCTTTTAACTTCAGTACCTTTGTAAAGATCGTATTTCCAAATATGGTCATAGTTTTTAGAGTTTGGAGCTTCAACATAAGCAACTGACCCGAGGACATATTTTGGCCCTAAGGATAAGTAAGCTAGCACTACATTGTCAACCAAGTAAATTCCTGAGTTTTCTTGTATGTGGGAGAGAGAATGCAGAGAAAGCCCAAGACCTGAGGTTTAGATACATAATCAAAGATGTAGAAAGAGACTGAAAAAATTCTCATTATCAGCTTTGCACTGAATAACAAGGGGTGGCAATCTTTCACTGCTGGGGAGAGAGGGAAGGGGCCCTGGAGATGGAGAAGAAGAGTGAAGAAAACTCCCCAGGGATTCCAAACCTGTACTAAGCCTCTCCTTCCACCATGATACACAGAAGGTAACTATAGCAACAAGCACAGAACCTAAACATGGAGTTAGCATCCCATAGGAATGGCTCAACCAAAGAACAAGAATGCCTATTCTGGGCATTAATTATAACTTAGCTTTACTGAAAATATTCAGCATTTAATCAATAATATTCAGACAGTATTTAAAAAGCAAGGAAAAAAAACCCTACTCTTACAGAGATAAAACAGGCAAAAGAAAGATCCAGAAACAACTGATCATTGTCAAATTTCAGGAAACAAAGTTAATGTATAAAAATAACTTACTTCTTATATACCAACAAAAAGGAAATAGAATGTGAAATTAAAATACTATTTACATCAGGACCCCACAAAAATGAGATGACACCTAGGTATAAGTCTAACAAAACATATATAAGATCTAAATAAAGAAAACTACAAAAAGTATGATGAAAGAAATCAAAATACAACTGTATCAGTGCAGTGGTACTCCCTATCCACAATCAGGAATACTCAAGATTATCAAAATATCATTTCATCCCAATTTGATTTATAGATTTAATAGTTCCAAAAACAATTCCTAGCAAGCTATTAGCAGATATTGACAGTTTTACACTAAAGTTCACACGGAAAAGCAAAAGAACCAGAACATCCAAAATGATTTTGATGGAGAAGAACAAAACTGGAGAAGTAAAACCATCCAATTTAAGATTCTGCACAGAGCTTCAGTAGCCAAGACAATGCTGTATTGGTGAAAGAACAGACTAAATAAAGAAGTGGAATGTAGGAAGCACAGAAACGGACTTACATAAACTGACACTGGATAAGAAGAAAAGGCAATAAACTTGGCACAGATAGTCTTTGCAGCAATCAGTGTTGGAAGAACTAGACATCTGCCCTATACCCTTTAAAGAAAAATAACATAGAACTGTTCCAGACTTGAACTACAACAAACAATGTAAACCACCTAGAAGATAACATAGGATGAAATCTAAAGGACCTAGGTTTGGGGATAATTTTCTAACAACCCAAAAGCATAAAGTAGGAATAAAATGACAAGCTGGACTCTTAAAATTAATTTTTCATTGCTGCAAGAGACATTATCAAGAGAATAAAGATGAACCATAGAATGGGAGAAAAGTCTTCAAAAAAAAAAACATACCAAAGGATCCTAAACTCAAAAGTAATCCTAAAGGATTATTATCAAAATAGATAAATAACTCTTAAAATACAATAATAAGGGAAAAGAATTTTAAAATGGGCCAAACTGGGCAAAGTAGTGCACACCTATAATCCCAGCACTCTCAGAGGCAGGGGCAGGAAGATAACAAGGAGGCTGGGATTTAATGTGAATGAAAACAACAGTAAAATACCACTACACACCTATTAGAATGGCCCAAATCCAGAAAATATCACCAAATGCTGACAAAGATGAGGAGCAACAAAAATTCACATTCACTGTTTGTGGGAGTGTTTAAATTATACCTCAATTTTTAAATTTCTTGCAGGGCCTGGTGGCTCACATCTATAACCTGAGCACTTGGGAGACAGAGACATGAGGATTGCCATGAGTTCAAGGCTAGCCTGGGATACAAAGTGAGTTCAGGGCCAACCTGAGCTACAAAGTGAGACCCTATCTCAAAAAGCTAAAAAATAAAATAAAATAAAATATCTTTCAGGATATTACCACTAGGAGAAATCAAATAAAAAGTATGCAGGTTTTTCTGCAACATTTTGTACAAAGGCATATGAATCTAAGCTCAATATAACAAGCTTTTAAAGTATAATTTTTACAGGAAACCCAATATCTTTAACAATGGATTCAACAAAAATACATACATACATACATACATACATACATACATACATACATACTGCTTTTTATTAAACAGAGTCTTGGGTTAACATCTGGTTTCTCTTCTATAAGAAACCCAAAATATAAATAAAGAGTAAATTAAAAGATCAATACCAGGAATTAGGGAGATAGATCTGACTCAGATGGGAAGGGGACAGGAGATGGAGGGAGGCAGTGGGAAGGGGACAGGAAAGGGGTGGGGAAAAGTTGAAATGTGCACACACTAGTTCCCCACAAGGAAAGTGTTTTGTTATGTACTACACACAAGTACTAAGAAAAACTTCAAAAAAAATTTTTTTAAATATTCCCCAAGATTAAGAGGAATCCACAGTCCTCAACAAACCTCATCTCTTGAGATCTTTCCAAAAAGCTTGTGATTGACAGTAACTACCAACAATCAAAGTAAGACTGCAAATCTGCTTTCTGAATCTCCCAGCCATAGTTTCTTAGTAGAGGAGACCAAGCCTAGACAAGTGGTCCTGCCTAATGAAAGACTGGTAAGCCACAAAAACACTTCCTCCAAAAAATCCATGGGGCACACAAAGTGGCAGGGAGGCCCATGGCAGTTAATAAAGTTCCTCTTTTGGGTTCCACACATGCCCAACAGACGTCCTCCCTTTGGTTCAGTGGCCTCATCTCCTAGAAGAACAGAAAAGCCTCACCACAGAAGGGGTTGATAGGGTGGGGGACTAGGCTGCCAGGAAGCCACAAGGCAGGCAGTCACATGGGCCTTCAGTGGGAAAAGGTCTTCTGTACCCTCACCTAGAAGTCAGAACTCGATATTCATCACAAGACAAGGATTATCATAGCCTGATTATCATGGAACCTTGGTAGAATCCTCTAACCTGTTTCCTCATCAGGGGAAAAGAGGAAGACACAATGAGGTCATGGATATTCAAATGTCAGGTTTTCCCTAGGTCAGTGTCTGCCATGGTGTGGAACACATACCATTCATGCTGTGTCAGAACTAGAGCATGGTAGACTTTTGCATTTAAATATTTATACATTTAATTTAAATGATATTAGAAAATTATAACTAGCTCATCTTCCTTGCCAAGGTGAAATTAAGAGAATCAAAAATGTATTAGGTTAACATTTTTTAATGTATTTAATGGATATAAAATATAAGAAAACTAATATTAGTAGAAATTTAAAATAAATGATTGACATTTCAGAGGTAGTGTCTTCAGCTATGAGAATCTACCCTAGGAACCTCATCCTTGGGTCTCCTGGAAGGAAACCCTTGGAAACATTCATATCATATAACACAGCTTTTTGTAAAAACCCAGGGACAATTTATTTGTGTCATAGTACCAGATACAATTCTTCTCCTTGTTCCTTTCATTCCTTTTATCTCGTGAGTATTGCAAACCATGTGATTTACTGGGTTTCCCCATTTGCACTGACAGTAGGAAAGCTTTCAGTCCAGCTTGTGGCCAGCTGTCAAATGCATTCAAGACAGTGTCATATTTATTATTATCCAACTATTTAATTGTCCCTACCTGTTATTTTTAATTTCTCTTTATCTTTAAATTCTTCTTTTCCTTTATGTTTCTATTCTTTTAAGATGAATTACATCTTTTTTTAAAATAAGGAAGAATATAAATTTGTCAATGTCCTAATTGCCTTTTCCTTTTTTAGAGAATATCTTTTTCTAAGCTAAGTTTGTCCATAAAGGATTGTTTTTTTCCTGAATTTTACTGTACTACCAGATTAAGAATGCTTTGTATTTGCTTTAATGAGTGAGATAATAAATCATTTTGAAATTGGTCCTTGTCAACTCTACCCTTTCTGATATTACATCACTAAGGTAGAACCAATTTTAGATCTGGGGAGCCCCCATGGATCTAAAGAAAAAGGGGAAGTGGATGCTGTCTGTGGTGGAATTTAACTTCCTCTTTTTCCTCAAAAGCCAAGGTTTTGCTGACAAGAACAACAACAAAGTTAAAAAAAAAAAAAACAAGCTAAAATGATACCAAAATTTGATATTAGAACATGCAGAATACCCTAAAAAAGAGAGCTATTTTATTCACAGTTCATCATATACTCAGCTTAGCAAGACAGTACACTTTTCATGACCCATCTCCTTGTACCTACTGATATTTTACCTAGTAGAAAAAAACAGGTATTTGTTTTGGATCAGCTCCTAATCTTTTTACAATCTTGGTAACATTTTTTTCTGAGTCTCCTTTTCTCTGTGTAGAATAAAGATACCCTCTACCTATTATAGCATAAAGTCACAATGAAATGTTTATCATAGTTGCATACAACAAAAATTCAACTCAAACTAGCCAAGGATGTAAGAGAGATAGAATGTTGGCAGTGGAAGTTATTAGAAACTATTCATGTGAAGAATGAACAAACAAAACAGTACAGAAAAGTGGCCCTGGAATACCTGTCCATCCAGAAACACTACCAGGTTCTCCTTGTATCTTTCATTTGTGTATCACCCTGCAGACTCCTCATTCCTTCTTAGGACAGAACAGCCTCAAACATGCCCACCTACAGTACCTGAAATCTCACAATGCAAAAAATTATAAAGAATTTGAGATTTGCTTTCTCTAGTCCTAAACTCAAAAATGCTACAAATGGTTCTCATTGGTCAATCTCAGGTCATGTGCCCACTACTGAGTTCATCAACTATGATTATCAGTTTGAGTATTCTGATTGGCCAAAACCATATTAAGTGCCTATCTATGAGCCAATCAACACTGTGGAAAGCGATTCCTAAACTATTCACAACTTTCACTCAAGACACGTGATTAGAATAAAAGAAACATTTCTCAGAGAAGAAGACATGTAGAAAATGGTTTTTGTGGGCAGGGGGAAAAAACCCAGTATTTATTTTATGAGGGTTCTAAAAGTCAGGATTACTAGACTAATAAAAGATTTTCAAGCTAATCAACACTTCATGACTAAGGTTAGAGGTGCCACTTACTGATAAAAGCAATGTCTACCATGCTTGAAGCCTTAGGCTCAATCCTCAGCATTAAAACAAGTGAACAAAAAAGAACCCAAAGCCAGAAAACCTTCAGGTACTACCTACTCCAAGAAGTCTTTCCTGACAACTCCTGTGCATTGTAAAATCCTTCCCTCAATAACCTACCCTTTATGTTTAGGTAAAATATACCTTCCACTTAGGTATATTTAATTTTTCACTTGAGTATGCACCATATTAAACTGCACTTTAACAAACTGAGTACTTTAAATTCATCTTCTCCAGTCAGTTGCTCCCTGATAATAGAAATTGGCTGTTTCTTGCTAATGTGGTCATAATGATTGGTGTTAATTTATTATACTCTACAGGAAAGTTAGCTGCATTTTAAATGTGGGGTCTACCATGGCCAAAATCTTAACCTGAAAGAGTGATTATAATGGTAGGAATGTTAAACATTTATAAAAGGACATGTTTGAAAGTTTAAACTGTAGGGCCAAAATGTTGAGAAATTAGTCATAACCCCTGCCACAGTAATACATTTATTGTAAGTACCTTTATCAATTTTGGTATGCTGAAAGATATTACAAGAGGGGGACTGTAGCACTATATCACAGTAAACACCATGGACAGACCTGACTTTGCTCAAGTTTTTCCACAATACTTGTGTGACTGAAGATAAATTCTTTCACAACTCTGAACATCAGTGTGTTTGCTAGCTTTTCTTTGATGTGACAAAATACCTGAGAAAGTCATCTTAAGGGACAAGTGCTTTATTCTGACTCAGTTTCAGTTCATGATCAACTGGTTCCATTGCTTTTAGGTCCGTTGTGAGACAGAAGTATCCTAGCATCAGGGTGATATCAAGAAGCAGAGAGAAAAGGAAAGAATCAGAAGGAAGGATTAGGTACCAAACAGACTTACCAAGGCCCTGCCCCATGACCCACACCTCAACTGGATCTCATCTCCTGTTTCCATAGCCTCCCAAAAATGCCATCAAATTATGATCTCCTTGTATTAATCCCCAAAGCCTTCATGTTCTAATTAATTCCCAAAGCCACCAGCAACCAAGCCTTCAATACAGTGAGCCTTGTGGGTGGGACATATTGGAGCCCAACCATAGCAGTTTTCTCATCACAAAGTGAGTACCTCTCTCAAGGAGCTATTTTGAGGATGAAATTAGATAAAGTATGTAAAAGCCAGTGTGTGTTATAGTATGTAATACACATTAATGCTCAGCAAATGGTAGTATTTTATAAAGTTCTAATTCAATAGAAGTGTCCCACTTCCTCCAAAACATACATGTTCATCAAATCACAGGATATGACTTTCAGATGGAAAATGCCATAGTTATATTTAAACTCTAGGTGAAAGAAGCTACTGAATAACAACAGTATGTTCAATCATATATACCTTATATATATTCTGTAAAATCTCCTTCCCAGACATAGGATTGTGGCAGTATTATAAACATTTATTAAATTCTTTCATGTTGTTTAATTAAAACTCCCTATAGTGTTCCCTTTAGTCAACTCTAACACTCCACCAGCCCCTGGAGAGTAGCAAAGACCCACAACAGACTTAGGTGAAACTAACCTTTTATGGACTAAGCTTCTGAGAATTTGAGATCACTTTTTGCTGCAGCATAACCTAGATGAACCTGACCAGTAGAGGACTTTTAAATATTTTTCCCAGGACTCAGATTAACATTCCAGACTCTAACCCGCCCCATGTTGTAGACCTTTACTTTCTATTTCCACATCAAAACAGTTACTTTCTCACTGTTGCTACAAAATACCTGACAATGACACAGTTTATAGTAATTTTTTCATCGCTGTGACAAAATACCCCACACTCACAGGTTAAAGAACGGGTTAGAGGTTTATTTTACCTCAGTTTATGGAGATTTTAGTCCACAGTAATCTAGCTCCAAGGCAGGGTGGCATGGCAGAGGGGCACTGCTTCAGTCTACAAGCCTAATGGTCTGTGCCACCCACATCCAGGGTGAGTTTTCCCATTATCAGCACCCAGAACTATGCTAAACCAATGATCTCCAATGGACTAATTTAGCCCATAGAATGTAAGTCCCATTTCATCATTAAAGCACATTGTTGTGGGTGTATAATATCCATTATTTATTCTTTAGAATGTTTCCTTCCGTTGATGAATTTTTTTGAGACAGGGTCTCGCTTTGTAGTTCAGGCAGGCCCTGAACTCACTATGTAGCCCAGGCAAGCCTCGAACTCAGCAATCCTCCTGTCTCTGCCTCCCGAGTGCTGGGATTACAGGTGTGAGCCACCACACCCGGCCCATTGATGAATTTTTAATTTTAATTTTATGTTTTATTATATTTACCATGAGTCCTTAACAGGAAAAAACATTAAAATACAGTATTAAATTTTACTTATTTATGGAGTGTTTATTTAAAAAGCATCAAAACTTTCAAGGTCAACTGTTTTTTAGTGTACAAAGTCTAGAAATAACAACAGAAATAAATTCCTATACGAACTACAATGAAAATACCAATAGAACTTGACCAAAAAAAAATCTTTATGTCATCACGCCTAAGCCAGGCTTCAGATATGACAACAGCATATTCCATATACACATATCACTTACACTGACAGGATGTGTTTTGCTTTCCTGGCCTTTCTGTAGAACATACTAGACATCTTGCAGTTTAACCAGGAGTTTCTTATTATGATATGGAATATGTAGTTAACAAAAACATGAAATATCAACAAAATAAAATATTAAATTAATATATTTTGTTTAGAGTATCAAAATGTACACATCAGCTGTGTACTTGCTTACAAAACCTAAAAAAAATCAGAAATAAAAACATATGTGAACTACAGTGAAAGTGCAGATAAGTTGACCTTTGTTTTAATTGTCACAAGGCAGTTTTTACACATGATAACTACATGTTCATGCATAAGTATCACTTACACTGCTAGCATGTATATTTTATCTTCCTGTCCTTTTTTGGAGGGTACAGTTGACATCTTTTGGTTTTCCTATTGTTGTGGTTCTCTGTGATGTTCCACCTCTTGTTCACCTGTCAGTTCACAAATGTGCTCCAATTTCTTTTGCATAGCTCCTTGGGCAGAAACATTTCATTTTTCTTCTGCTCTAAATGATCTCTTATGAATTGCAGTCCAAATCCCCTAAGAAAAATTTTCCACTTGTTATTTTCTTTGTAAACTATGCCACACGTTTATGAGTAAGTAAAACACTACCAGTTGCCAATAATTTGTATTTAGAATGACATCATAGTCACTGAGTAACTCATCAACATCTAATCCACTTTTAGGTCTGAAATTTGGTTTTCTGCTTCATTCATCCTACTTCACACACTTTCATTCTCATCTTTGATCACCTGGACCTCTGCTTGAAGTTCTTTATAATGTTCCATTGCTTTTATTATCTGAGCTTCTATGATGTTCCTGATCTCTTCTTTAATGAAGTCCTTCATTGTGGACAGCATCTCTGTTTTCATCTCAGAGATCAGTTCTGATTTCCATTTTAGTACATCTGCTTTTGTTACCAGTTCAGAGAGTCCTTGAGATTGAGCTTCATTTTGCTCCATTTCCCTTTTCCCTGAATTCCCCTGTGGTGGTGATCTTTGTGCCTGGGTTCTTGAATTTTTTCCCATATCTATTGTGCTGGCAAACACTGTAAATCACTGCACAACCTAAGTGGTGCTTACCCAGACTCGTGCATACAGGAATGAAGCTCCCACGTGGTTTCTGGCTTGAGTCCAATGGCGGGTAGGCCAGAATTGCCTGGGGTGGATGGAGGTCCCTGGGTCAGCTGACCTGGGTCTGATGGCAGGTGGGCTACTTGCAGGCGGTGGAAGTCACTGCACAGCCTCTGATGGGCTTACCCAGACTCACCCAGGGGAATTGGAGCTCCCAGGGGGCGGGCTGCTTGCAGGTGGTGGAAGTCACTGTGCAGCCTTCACTGGGCTTGCCCAGTCTCCTAATCCACTTTTAATTTTGTTGAAGAAAGTTACCATCTCAGACTTCCATTTTGTTGAAATCTCCCTGTTATTATTTCCATGATGGTGCAATGTTGACACCAGCAGTATGAGTTTGTTTTTCTTTGTCATGTACAAGGCCAATGTTATATCTTTCTCAAATCCAAAGATTGTACTGCACAATCTGTTTTGAAATTGCAACATTTCATCTAGAATTTCTGTTTTGTTCCTGTACATAGTTCTTATACTAGTCAATTTGTGCTTTGTTAACAAATGTAACATCAGTTGAAAACTAGTAACCTATTGTCCAAGTATCACATTTCACTTAGTTTGGAAAATGGGAGTAACAACATCATTCAGTTTATTGCTGTATGAATAAGAACCTGGTGGCTGAGTTTCAGGATAAATTTCTAAATTGAAAGTATAAGTCTTAATGTTTTCAGGGCATAAATTTTTATGCCATATTTTGTAGATTTTGGGGGCATATGCTGCCTTCAGCTTCAAAGACCATGAAATGCTGCAAGATGTTCATCAATAGTCATGTATTTAGATGATATGTAAATTATCTGACAATTACCTACAAATCTCAAACAATGAGTGAATAGCAGTTCTTTTTCTTTCTTACAGGGTTGTTTTGTTAGAAATCTTAGGCAATTTTGAAGGTAACCAAATCTCAGTATCATTGTTACTCTACAAACTCCCATTGCTTTTCCATAAGTCTTATATATTCCTGCAATTTCCTGCTAAGTATAGCAGAATTATGCTAAGTATAGCAAAATTATGGTAAGTATAGCAGAATTATGTTTTCATTTAGGTGGTAAAATGTTATAATA
Organism: Thryonomys swinderianus; assembly: GCA_004025085.1. Classification (NCBI taxonomy): domain Eukaryota; kingdom Metazoa; phylum Chordata; class Mammalia; order Rodentia; family Thryonomyidae; genus Thryonomys; species Thryonomys swinderianus. The sequence continues at coordinate 70,807 of PVIC010000203.1, forward strand.
AGTACATTGCTGAGTATTGCTATTGGTGCATATAGTGTTTTACTTGTATTTCAGAATTCATGTATTTCACATCACCTTGTATCATTTAATCTGTTACAAATAATTTCCAATGAATGGCAGTGCTGGCATTCCATCCAATAGGTTTCACCCCTGCCAAGATCCTCACTATATTTTCAGGCCTAGTTCTAATACTGGATTGTTCCATCTGGTTGCATGACCATTTTGTACAATTTCAACTAGCAAATATGCATTTGCATTGCTGTTTTCTTCATCATCTGAATCAAGGAAGTCTGTACTATCTGTATCAGTATCACTCAATTCTTGCAACATTTCACTGTCACAGGAACTTTGGCTCCCATGGCCAACATCAAAGTTAATGGAATATACTTCTGTGGCTCTGTGGCTTCCAGTACTTTCATGATCAAACAGTTAAGTTTTTGCAAGTCATTTCTATGTGAGAAGACTTCCAGGAATTCTGCTGTACCCTGTGCTAAAGTGCCAGGAGTTGTGGCAGAAAGCTCCCATGGTCTTATTTTGATTTGAATATGTCTTTTAGTGGCTAACACTGGAAAAACATGGATAGTAGAAGGGAAATAAGGTTTGAAATGAATGCAAAGGTTTAAAATTGGGGATGAAATTTATGTATTTAGAATAAGAAAAATATTAAATCTTTAAAGTTAAGAGCTTAAAAATATAACAAACATTCAAGTTAGAACAAGCTATAACATTATTTCATAAACACTCTGTACCAATATTACACTATATAATCTTTGCTAGTTACCTCATATAATAATAATTTTGTAATGTTTTCTAGACATGAACAGGGAGATATGGCCATGATTCTTTGAGTTGTGATTTCATTTTTACTAAAACTGTCATGAAAGAATTTGTATTTGTTTTTATGATGGAAAAAAATTCATCATTTAAAATGCCAGATATTGTAGGGATGGCAGGAAAGTGGAAAAAATGAGAATCAAAATGTGTCATAGCCGGGCATGATGGCTCATACCTGTAATCCCAGCAATCAGGAGGCAGAGATAGGAGGATTGCTGAGTTTAAGGCTTACCTGGGCTACATAGTGAGCTCAGGGTCAGCCTGAACTACAAAGCAAGACCCTGTCTAAAAAAAAAAAAAAGATGTGTCATGTACTGCTACAAACCCTCAATGTTAAATGTGACCATAATGTAAAATATATAAAACATACCAGCAAAATCAATTTTTTAAAAAAGGAGAAAAATAAAGTCATATAATTTTATCAACAAAAATGAAGGTACCTCTTTCAAATATAATTGAGAAGAATTTTCCATAAGTCAGCTCATAGTTCCCTTCATTTCAAACCTTATTTGAAATGAAAAACAAACAAAATATGAAAAAAATTACAGATGTTGATAAGGATGTGGAGAAATTAGACTTCCATACACTGCTGGGGGGAATACAAAATGGTACAGGGACTTTAGAAGACAGTTTGGCACCTCCTCAAACAGTTAAACAGAGTCACTGTATGACTCCATAATTCCTACCCAATGTAGCTACCCAAGAGACATGAAAATTTATATGTATTCAAAAAGATACACAAACATTATAATAGCATTGTTCATAACATGGCCAAAAGACAGAAACAACCCTAATGCCCATCAGTGGGTAAATGGATAAACAAAATTTGATGTATCCATCTAATAGAATAATATCAGATCATAAAAGGTAACAAAGTGGTGATACATGCCATAACATGGATAGACCTTGAAAACATTAAGTTGAAGAAACCACATGTTATTTGACTCTGTTCATATGATGTGCCCAAAATATGGAAATCCATACAGACAGAAAGAAAAGTTATGGTTGCTTAGGGCTAAGGAGTGTATAGATAGTAGATGTATGATAGCTAAAGGATATGGGGTTTTATCTAGAGGTAATGAAATCAACAGAACTGTAACAGTTACACGTGAATATACTAAAAACTATTGAACTGGACACTTTAAAAAGCAAACTGTATGGTGTATGAATTATATTTCAATAAAACTATTTTAAAAGATAAGAGCCTACCAGATTTGAAATACTTAATTCAAAAACAGGATAAAAAGTATCTTATTAGTTAATTCTGTATTGATTACAAATGACTTAAATTCCTTGAACTTAAATTTCATCTGTCATGAACCAGTTATAACAGAGTTGACCTCACAGAGCTGAAGCAAGGGTTGAATAAGATAATAATTTTAAAGAATTTATCATATGAAAATTAGCCCTTATAAATGTTAGCTCTTATTATTTGGGAAATCCCTGAGTATTACTGAATATAACTGTCGTATCAAAAAACCCTGGATGAGTCCTTGAATTTATTTTACTATCATTATAAAGTTATTTGGGGAATGAAAGAGATTCTAGAAACTACAACTAAGGATCACCAATTGGCACTTGCTGAATTATTATTTAAACAACAGATTGATCTTCAAAAATCAAATCTGAGCATCCTTATTGTGGGATTAAGCCCTCTGCCACAGCCCAGTGACTCACTATCTTTTTGTCAGAGCCTCCAATTTGGTTCACATCTTTGGTGCTGAAGGCATCTGAGTTTGGGTCTGACCCTGAATAGGTCCAATATCTTCATTGACCTGATGACCTGGAGACCATGAGAGGACACTGTACTGTGAATGCAGAATTCAGCCAGCACAGTGCCAGGTCAGTGGCTCCTGCATACAATGAAATGGCAAGACCATGCCTAGAGGCAGCAATACAGAGCATCCATCTTCTATTCTAACATGCAGTCCTTTGAGGTTCTAATATAACTTTAAACACCCTTTAGTTTCCTGCCACTGGAAAAATAGATCATCACTGGAAATTATGATGCTTGTAGTGGAGACAAGTGGACTGCTCTGGTGGGGAGTGAGGGAAGCTGTTGCCTAGAAATCAAAAGTCCCAAACAACCTGGACAAAAGTCCCAAACCAGTTCTGTGTAAATCTGTGCTTAGCCTTTTCTCCAGCTAGATCCTCTCCCTTTTATTTTCATATTTGTTTGTCAAGTCAGAGTTAACAAAGTTCAGTCAAAAAGAAAGACCCGGGATAATTAATCTTTATTGTTGAGGAAACGATATAAGAAATCAAACATGATAGAACTAAGCAAGCACTCAATCTTTTCCAAAGTTGACTCAATATGTGTTTTGTTTTATACCATATCCAAATACTACATGTATTATTTATTACGTCTATCACTCTGAGAGGCAGACTCAGGACTGAAAGTTCAAGCCCATCCTGGGCAACTTAGCAACCTTAACAAGACTGTCTCAAAATTTAAATGAATAAAAGGCTGAGGATATAGCTCAGTGTAAAGATCCCAAATTCAATCTTCAGCACCCCTTCCACACATGCATTCGTGCATGCACACACTCAGCAAGGGAGGGAAAGACAGAGGGAGAGAGAGAGGGACAGACAAAGACAGAGAGACAGAGAGCACCAGTATCACTTACCATAAATAGGAGATTAGTAAGTGCCATACAAAATGATTCTGATTACAAATGGTGGCCTAGAGAGCTTTTAAAAAATCCTCATGCCTAAATCAGAACCCAAATCTGTTAAGGCAATATTCCTCGGAGAGGGAGGGACCAGATAAAAGTAATCTTCTTAAAGTTTTCCCAGGAAATGGGGATACAGCCCAAAGATAAGACCTTTGAGAATCAGTGTTATTGCCTGCGAGAGCCACTGAGGCTGAAGGGTACCTGCTCTCTGTTAAGAAGAGAGATAAACAAATGCTCAAGAGGTGTTAAAGACACACAAGCCCCAAACTAGTATTTTCTCCTTGCTAGCATCAGAACTGATAACTAGAAATGGGGGTGAGTTCTCAGGTGGTGTTTGTTCCTAGTTCATGAGTTGTTCCTCTGCAGTTGAACATCATGTCCATGTCGTGTGTCTTTTGGGAAACACTGGAATACAAGACCCCAGATGGATCAGTTCCTACTTCTGTGCCCTTTCTACTCCAACAGCCGGCTCCCCTGCCAAAGCTTCCAACAAGCAAGCTGGAGAACCCCTACTCACCTCCATGTGTTCTCCAGCAGGGACTCCAAATGCTGGCATTGATATCACACTTCTGGGCCCATCTTTCTATTTCAAAATAAATCTCCCCAGCAGTTCACATTAGAAAACCTTAAGGTGAAACCACATCTGTCTCCTTTCATTTCCTCCCAAGGAGCACCTCCTTTTTCACCCAGGAGCATCTGGCCCTAGAGAATGCTTGGGTCAGCCATCAACCACAGCCTTTGGATGTTAAGGGAAGTAGCATCAGGGAAGGGAGAAACAGGCAACATTGTGCAGAAAGCCACATGACTGACACAAGCCTTCTGCTTCTTGGTTTCGCCCTCTTCCCACCTCTCTGAACACACACAAGTGCCCAACCACAACCTGCTGGGATGGAGGGGTGAGCTCAGATTGAAAGCTAGACTTCTGGGTGGGGACGCCAGGTCTCCAAGACATTGGAGACCTTTCTTCTCTGGCCTGACTGTCATCTCCACGACTGGCTGCCTGCCCCTGTGGATGTGTGAATTTGAGGAGCTCCCCAGAAGAGGGTGGCAGATTGGCTGGCTAACCAGGGAGTTGAGCAAGACTCCAATTTCCTCACTTCCTGTATTTAAGACCTAGAATGCTGACATACTGTCTGCCATCAAATAACCACAGTAATTTACCACCTGTTTCCTGGAGAGCCTAAGGTCTGGCTTCGGAGTCACCTTCCTCTCTTCCAACTGGAAGCCTCAGCTTTCACTGGGCAGTAGTCTAGAATTCCTTCTGTGCCATCACCCTTTCCCAAGCCTGGTCCCCCTCAACTGTCACCTATTCACTGAGCCTAAGATGCTTTTCCCTAGTCAAAAATAATAACAGAATCAATGAAAAATATCCTTAATAATAAGTCACCATTTATGGAGTGTTGCTCTGGGTGGGCATTGGACGAAGAACTCATATGCAAGATCTTAATCAAATCACATACTAGATAGTATTTCATTTTTTAAAATCCCTACATCAGGGCTGGAGATTTAGCTCAGTGGTTCTGGTGCCTGCCTCACAAGTGCAATGTCCTGAGTTTGATCCTGGTAACCACATACAATGCTGGGCATGGTGACTCACACCCACCAGCAATCAATACCACATACCACAGTGCCAGGCGTGGTGGCTCATGCCTGTAATCCCAGCACTCAGGAGGCAGAGGCAGGAGGATTGCTGAGTTCCAGGCTTGCCTGGGCTACATAGTGAGCTGAGGGCCAGCCTGAACTACAAAGTGAGACCCTGTCTCAAAAAAAAAAATCCCTATATCAGTTAACATACTTTTGCTCTGTCTGCTTCAGTTTCCTCAGACATCAGTAGAAATTAAAATATTCCTTCCTCAAAAAGCTGTGGTGAGAACAAAACAAGCTAATGAGGATAAATCATGTGGCAGAGTGCCTGGCATGTGGCACTTACTTGATAAACATTGTCCCTTTCTGTAACAACTGTAAAGATCTGTCTATATTAGTACCATTTTTAAAGGTGGAGGAATGAAGACAACAGAGAGGTTAAATACAACCAAGGAAACAAGAATTTACTTCTCTCTGGTCTGAATGGGCTTCATTCAAAGTGCTCAACTCTCCTCGCCAATTATTATCATCTACCTGCTGCCACCTTTCTAACTCTATTCCCCACTTTCCCTGAGGTGGACACTAAACTCCAGAGAGAACTAATCAGTGTCTTCTGGACACTTAGCTCCTGGATTTTCTTACCTCAGTGCACTCTCTTATATCCCTTGCTGTTATTACAATATACTGTAATCCCAGCCTCCCAACCTGCATTGAGTCTTCTCCATGAAGTCTGCCCTCATTCTCCCAACTTGGCTCCTTTGCCCCTAGAGCTCCACATGGTCAGACCTTGAGCATTTCTCTTACTCTTCCCTAGACTAGTCATCTGAGCATTTGGCTAAACTGTGAACTCTCATAACCAAATACAGTAGTACGTTAGGCAGTTGATAAAAATGAGATGGAGCATGGATATAAGAAGGAATAAATAAACATGTTTGCCTCAGTATTTCCTTGGAGAAGATGCCTGGCTTTCTGGATACATTTGGTGTCTTCCTTTTGCTCAAAACACAATGTGGGCTGAACACTTCGGAGAGGAGATACTCATTTATATTTTTCATGAGAACCAATGAGCTATTGAAAAGCATTGGGGAAATACATTCAATTCCAACATAGGCATGCTGGTTTAGTGATTATAATGTTGTGTTTCAAAATGGATGTGAACTCATTTAAGTAGAACATGGTGTCCCAGCATGTTGATGTTTCCAACGCTATCCAGAATCATGTATGTGGCATTCTTCACTTGAGTTCCTTCCTGTCTGGCCTCTGAAGGCAAAAGAGCTTGTTAACTCTTTATGTGTTGCATAAGAAGGACTCTTTACTTCAAGACATAGCTCCAGAATGTTCCAGTGGAACATGAGAGAATCTGAAGAAAGGCATATTCAGTCTGTGTTCCATAATTTTGAGTAGATATCAACCAAATTGAGGTCTGAGCATCTGGAGCCATAACTGGGGACTACTTTAATGTTAATTTACCCACCAGGTGCCCTAAGAATTTTTTCAGGTTTTAGAAGTGACTAAATATGCACTAGACAATGTTTATACAATGCTTTAATCAGAAGAATATCCACTAAGTACCAATTTTGCACCTGAAATTGTTCTAAACTCAAGACATAAAAGGAGAAGAAAAATATATTTATTGATTCAAAAAACACAATCTTTTCATCCAATCTTTGAAAATAATGGAAACAGCTGAACAAGTTCCACGCATCTACATTAAGCCAGCCTCTCTGTGTGCAATCTTCTGTATGTAGCATCTCATTCAGTCCTCCAGGCAGCCTTTCATGGAGGGCTCTAGAAAAATCATTTCCCATTTTAACAGGAGGTAACGTCACAATGAAAGCTTGAGTACACTGGTCAACACCATGTAAACAATAAATGATAGAGGTGGTATTTAAGCACTTGAGCTTTTGCTATTTATGCCATTATGAAACCATTATGTTATTTATGCCCTATGTTCTACCTGAAAACCTAGCATCTATTTACTTGAAATATTATATATAATAAAGAAAGATGGCTCCACTCAGATCATCCAAATTTAAAAAGGATATATCGCTATTTCCCATTCCCACTTCTACCAATGATAAAGTGATACATTTTTATATGAATTAATCATTACAAGCAATCTCCATGTGGCATATGCTGGAAAAGTCAGTAGTTCCACATGGTCACACCTTAGAAGGAGAATCTGGATCATTCCACATGACTATGAGTGCATAATTTCCAAGCCTAAGATTTTTTTTTAAAGTATCTGAGCCAGGTTATCTCTAAGATATAAAGGAGGTAACACATGCCTATAACTCAGTACTTGGAAGCTTGAGGCAGGAAGATCACAAGGTCCAGGCCAGCCTGACTATATAGCAAGACAGACAGAGGTGGAGGTGGGGAGAAAGAGTTGCCTAAGCCAACCGAAGAGCTCTCCCTCACTCAAGAGTGTAATTCTTCATGGTTAAAGGACTGATCAATGAAGACACCACCTGCCTCTGAATTATATTGAAAATTCTGCATCTGAATGCTCCAACCAACCTACCTAAAGAATGGTGTAAAGAAACAATCTCCCAGTTGCCATGGGAATTGGTTTCATCAGTGACTTAGCTAGCCTAGAAGATATGCATACATTATGCCACACAGAAAGAGAAAGTTAAATTGACTTGAAGTCAACTGGCTCTACTAGCTATTAACCTTTGAGATATGTAGTAGTTACATTGCATCAGCGTTCTGGGGCATTTCAAGACAGATACGATCACTAATCCTCACACTTTCTCTCACCATGAATGGAAACCAGCTAAGGAAACAGATGAGTGTAACCAAAGGAATGTGCTAGCAGGATTGAATGCTAAAGTCCTTCTCTGCACTTCAGCTCTTCTATTCTTGAACTGCCTTCTAGCAGGATGTTCCTGATTCCAGGGGCAACACTCAAAGCTTAGCCAATTTAACTGCAGTCTGACAACAGCCAACATTTAGAATCTCAGGACTCATTTCTTCATTGAGGGCGCTAAAATCACTGTTGCATATGATGTACTCTTTTTCTGACAGTTCAACTTCATAGTTCACAAGCTTTCATGCTACTGCTGAAGATGTCTATGTGTTTCTCACCCTTTTCTTCCTGCAGCCAAACAGAGTTAGCATTCCAGGCTGATTCCTGTTTATTTTTGGACAAATAGAATACAATTTCAAAGAGTGACAACTTTCCTTCCTGGAATTGTCACACAAAATGTGCTTAGATGGGGTTTTGAAGGTATAGGGATATCTTAGTTCATAAGTAATATGTCTTTCTCTGCAGTTTACAAACTGTGTAACAGGTCAACTGGGGTTCCCTGGTAAGCTCACGTATTTGGCTACTGAGCTACAAGATATCTAAAATTCTCCAAGGTAAATGTAGGGCACACAGTACACTGTGGAACACTACACGAACTTAATTTTCCTTATCATTTCAACACTAGATCAAGCTATGTTCCTTTCAATAATGGCCTATTTTGGAGAATCCACAAGAACATCAATGGAAATGAAAAGTCACAGGAAATGAGGGTGGCAGTATATATTTGAATTCCAAAGTTTAAAGAATTACGTGGTGCCTGACACACAACATCCTATTAACAAATAACTGCAGTAATTTGAGAAGGCAATATAAATACCATGGTTTTTTTTGTTTCTTTCAAGATGAAGATACCATTTTTCCAAATCAGCTACAAACATGTTTTAAGACTACAAAGACCTTTTAAGTTGTTTGGCCTTCACTACTTAAAAATGGAACTGTTACATATTTCTTGTGGATTATAGGTGCCATGAAAAAATTATATTAAGCACTAAGGGCTTCATGAACTGAGAAGCTCTAGAAACTTCTGGTTCAATCAGTTATGATTTGTGGCTCCCATGAACCTCATCATCTCCAATCTTATTATAGCATATACAGGGTCAGTGACTTTTCCATATTTCCATGGGAAGATGTCCACTACACAGGGTCTGTGCAGGAACACCACCTCAGCCTGCCTCAGCCTCTCTTGGAATGTTTCTCTCTGTTCTCTATGTTTTAGGTTACACTGGCCTCCTTTCAGTTCCTCCAACACACTTGCATAAGGTCTTCATCCTTGTTCTTATCCTTATCCCTTTAAGTGTCACCTTCATGAATAGGCCTCTTCTAACCCCTTATAGTGAGATCTTCCTGATTGTTCTGGGTTATTCTTGGAATGGTGGTGACCCATTCATTTCATTATAATATTTTGTCCTCTGCACAGACAAACATCTATCCATCAGTATGCAAGGTGAACTGGTTCTAGGACCACAAAAATACTAATCTCCACATATGCTCATCTGTAATATAAAATGGCTTTGTATTTGCATACAACCTACACTCATCCTCCCTTATATTTTGAATCATCTCTACATCACTTTTATTACCTAATGCAATATAAATACTATAATCATTAAAAAATTATGGCAAGAAAATAATTCTGTACATATTTGGCATGGGCACACATTTTTGTTTTTCAAATATACCTTATCCAAAGTTGGCTGAATAGGCAGATATAGAACTCATAGACACAGAGAGTGAACTGTTTATACTTAGCTCCCTTGAAACACAGTCTGGGGCTGCTCAGTTCATAATGATATTCACAGAACCCTAGGACAGTGCATGATATGTAATAATCCATCACTCAATAAATAACTGTGAAGTAAGTAAATGCCAATTTAGATCACACAAAGGTATTTGACTGTGGTCCCATCTAGCTCAAGCATTTCAAAAGGCTTTTCTGACAAACAGCCTAACCGACAAAAGTGCAGGTCAACTGCATCTCAGCACCAGGAGAGAGGAATTGAAGGGCAGTGGCTGAGATCAAGAACTCCAGCTCTCAGGGCTGGCAGGCATTAACACGGTTACGCATCTATCTCAGCATCTCCTCCCTTGTCTTTGACTGTAAAAGCCTTGTTATAAGGCCTAACTGTAAAGCTCTTATGTGTTGTCTGGCAAGAAATGAGAATTGTAAGGCAAGATGTCACGACCCTTGCTGATCCCGCAGAGAGAGACGCAACACACGGAGTGCAAGCTTGATCTTTTATTCTCCCTCCCACTTCCTGTCTTGGGTGCTTATATACATTCTCCTCTCGAGGCCCCTCCCACCACCCACAGATATTACCATATAAGATCTGCAGTTAGTTTGTGTTAAACAGAGGTTTCTGGCTTGCTGCCAGCCGCCATCTTGGGGGACGGTCTTTACAGCCCGCCACGTTGCCAGCCGCCATCTTGGGGGGGGGCGGTCTTTACGACCCACCACATCTCCCCCTTTTTGTTTTCCTAAAATGCTCAGAGGGACTGTGCCTGTCTTAGGTTATATCTCTCTTGGGTGCACCTTACCTGTCATTGGCCATGGGAGAGGCGTGCCCCAATGCCTATCTTAGGTTGGTCGCCTCAAAGAGATATCATTACCTATCTTTGACTACCGGTCCAGCATGTTGAGCCACACCTGAGGAGATTGGCCGGCCTCAAGCGCACGCATGGCAAAGGCCAGATGTCGGGTGTGCTGGCGCTGGCTGTGGCAATACCAACGCAAGGCCAGAGATCCGCTGATTGAGTAGGCAAGGGGCAAGAGACAGCAAGGGGCAAGTTGTCCCCAGAGCCAACAAGTTATGTGTCTCTCTGGCGGGGTACCAGCCCTGGAGTAAGATGGTGGGTCCCCATTCCTGTGCCCCGCTATAGCAGATGCTCTGTGCGGCCCGTCTCCTTCCATGCCCATTGGAGACAACTGAGGACTCCTGGTATCAGCAGCAATAGCAACAGGCCGAGGGGAACGCCCATGGTCCTGGCCAGCTGTTCATTCTGCCCGAGGGCCGAAGCTTTCGAGGTGCTCTGGGACCCAGATAGGAGATTCTTGGTCCTGCGGAAAAACACAAACAGCTCCTCTTTTCCAGATAAGGACTGGGTCTGGGCCTTTCCAAAGTTCCATCACCAGGTCCTTTCAAAGGACCAGGGGATGAGCTCTTTGAGGTCCCACACCCACATGGCGTTTGGCCGCGGAGAGGCCCTGAGTGTCGAGGGAAAGAAAATTTAGATAAAAAGAGCTATGGCCAGGCATTCCCTTTCAGTTCGCCCCAGGGTCTCTTCTTGGTTTATTTGTTTAAAATCTATGTTTTGATGGTACCTTCGCTGATTTACGTCTTCAAAAACAGGAAATAACATGCCTCCCTCACACAAATCAGCCCACCCTTTAATGTCCTCCCTGGGGGGTGCTAAGGCATTGTAAGGCAGTGGGGGAGTGCCGTCCCTTTTCCTTCTGTCTGCTCCCGTGGCCTCCTCTCTTTTCTGCTTTTGTCTTTTCTCTCTCTTTTTTTTATCACTCCCTTTTTTTTTTGACCCCTTCCTTTTTCTTTGCATAGCATTTTCTAATTTCGCTTTTGAGTTTTCTGAACCCATGGGTCCTCAAATCTTGTTGCTAGCTTGAAAGCAAACCTCTGCCCTACAAGGGGCAAACCTACTCTTGCTGCGCGTCCGCAGACTTTACCTGATTGCTGCGCGTCCGCAGACCTTACCGGATCGTTGCTCCTCCGTTCCCCCAAGAGGGGTGAGTCCCAGGTTTCTGCACCCGTTGTCACGACCCTCGCCGATCCTGCAGAGATAGACGCAACACACGGAGTGCAAGCTTGATCTTTTATTCTCCCTCCCACTTCCTGTCTTGGGTGCTTATATACATTCTCCTCTCGAGGCCCCTCCCACTGCCCACAGATATTACCATATAAGGTCTGCAGTTTGTGTTAAACAGAGGTTTCTGGCTTGCTGCCAGCCGCCATCTTGGGGGGCGGTCTTTACGGCCCGCCACATTGCCAGCCGCCATCTTGGGGGACAGTCTTTACGGTCCACCACAGCAAGGGAGCTATGATCAATAGGCCTGTGTTCAAGGTCTGCCCTGTGAATGTCCACATACCATTCCTAGAGGAAGTTACTGCCTTCCTGATGAGTCCAAATGACTAGCTCATTTCAGAGTATGAGCATACTGCACACAGCAGTACTTGGGCAGTGAATTCTCACATGTCTCAGTTGTTCCTGACCAAAGTCATGATTGGAATCACACAGACCTTGTGCAGAACTTTGGTCATTCAATTGCATGCAGAAATGAAGAGTGTTAGCTGCATTCTTGCAGTCTGTTCAGGCTTGGTCTGCTCTGCGGCCCCTTCCCTGAGGGAGGGAGCATAAGCAATAGTCATCTGTTCACACCAGCTTACTGCCCCTCTTTCCTAGGCCTCAGGTCTGACGCCCCATTCTCGTACTGCTCTCCTCCCAGAAACTATCTCACTTCTCAATTCTCAAACACTTGCATATTAGAAGACCATTTTAATGCAGTGTTTGTGTGGTCCCTACGTACAGCTTAACTAAGAATTCCTTTGCTGTTGATCTGAGTTGTTTTTATTTTATCAGCAAATTATAGGGTTAACTTGCATGACAGGTAGTGCTGAGGGACCTGTGGGTTCCAATGTTCAAGTACATGATTGAAAGGTCATTGTCCTATTTATTATTTGTTTGTTTGATCCCAGTGTGGCCTGGAACTCTATCTTCCTGCCTCACAGCCCCCCAGTAGCTGGGATTACAGGCATGTATCACCCCACCCTGAGCTCTAGATTAATAGCCTTCATAAAAGTGCTCAAATGCCAGGGTCCTGCTTTTTGGCCAAGACCCTTCTCACCTGGAAAACCATTTACTGTATTGCACAGTGGTTTAACAATTTGTCTACAAAAGCAGGTGTGGCCTGTTAATAAATCAATCACCACTGGGTGGGGCAGATTGCCAAGGGGAGCCTCAGAGAGTCCAGGATAAGCCTGTAGCCCACAAGTTTGCTCTCTGCCTTGCCTCCCTGGCCTTGTTCTACCTGTCTCTACTCACAGCAAGACCAGCCCACCAGTTCCCACACCGTCCTAGCCTAAGCATTTCTAGAACACACCCACTTCCTTCCGGTTGACCCAGCACACCCATTCCTTTCACTGGGATTAACAAAGAATTACAGAGAGGAAAAGACAAAGATTTCCATATGCAAATAGCAAAATCAGTGCCAGAGTGGAACATCTGTCTCACCTGTAGTCTGTTCAGCTGTGCAGGCCAAGGTGCCCACTTGGATGATGCAATGAAGCCGTGACTGTATCTAACAGCCTCTACCTTCCTCTGATGGGCCAAGAAAGGAAGGATGACACTAAAGAAATGTGACCGGAGTCACCACTCAGGGGGAGACTGATGAAGACATCTCTGTCCCTTAAGCAATGGAGATGCTATTCAAAAGATTAAAAAACAACTGTGTATCTGAATCATACTTGAAAAAATAGAATGAGCTCATTTTTTCAGGGAGTCAGCTGCCTCCAAATATGACAGACATTTCTCCATCACCAACCATCACAACATGCACCCCAGCAATGACTTGGAATGTGATGAACTGAACACATCTAATTATATTTGAAATATATGATCCCATTTATATGAGTGGATAGATATAAATACATAAAGCAGATTCAAGGGACTCTGAAAGAAGATTCAGCACAATATTTTAGTAGCTACCTCCAGGAGCCTGTCAAATTAGGCCTTCAACTTATTCCATGTGCATTTGTATTTTTAAATTTTTGTATTGTAGCATGCATACATGTATTGCTTGTGTGATTTTCTGAACATTTTAATGTTTTAAAGTGACATGACTTCTCCTTTATTGGAAATGTGTGCTACAAGTTCAAAGCCATGTTCTGCTGAGGAGGGAGGAACTTCTTGTGGTCAGAAAATTCTTCAAGTAACTTTCAGTTTCAAGGAGGATGGCCTCCATCTCACATGTCATCCCAGCCAGGCAGCTCAGCATGTGGCTGGAGGTCAGCAGACCTTCCCCTCCCATGCGGGAGCTTAGCGAGCTCCGGAGTTTGGTTCAGCTTGCCTGGGGTCACATATGAGGTATGAGCTGGGACAAGGTGACAAACCTCTTCTGAGAAATAAGTCAATGGGGTGGTCACAGCCATCGCTGGCTGGCCTTGAGAAGGGTCCAGAGGTGAGTAAGACAGGGCCCATCTCTAGTCAATGGGACATGGGTATGCAGAGTGTCTTAAAGTACCAGCCACAGAACCCCCAAGACCCACCCATCCACAGCCACATCACAGCCCTCATGCTTACCATGTGTGTTCCTGCCCCAGCCTCAGCTCTATTAGTCACAGTCTCTGTAGTGTGGCCCCTGAGTACCTGAATTTGACTGTAGATGTCATTTCATGCAGATGAACCTCAAGGACGACGTCATTCAGGGTAGACAGGGCTCATCAAACGGCTCATGGAGCAGAGACACAGTGGGTCTGAGTGGATCTTTTTCACCTTGGCTGCGGAGGTGCTCAGCCACGGCCAGGCAGCTTGACCACGTCAGGAGTGTCAGAAGTTCTGCTGCTCCGCACACTAATTCCTTGTCATTTGGATGTCCCTTTGTGAGCTACAAAAATCTTTCTGGGATAGGGCAGAAAAATAAAATAAGTAAAAGTAGCCATTCTTAAGTACTTGGCAGGGTGTGTGCTAAGTGTAGCACACCCACTGCCAGATTCAGTCCTTAACCGTGTCTCAAAGACATGAGACTCAGCTCAGGGCCCAGAATCCAGTTCTGTCTCCTCTGAAACACTTCCACTAACTCCTCCGGGAGGAAGAAGTGAACGGGGAAGCCCTGCACCTTTCATTCAGGGTTGTCCGAATCTGCAATTACAGAAGACGGGCTGGGGGCTCACCTTACAGTTAGTTTCTTTTTGCACAACCTAGTACATTATTTTCACTGGAAATTTTTGGTTACAAATTATTATTTTCTAAAATTTTGAAGATGCTTTTATGAGCACATGAATAAAATGCTTGGCTTTTCTGGGCTTTGTCATATTTTGTATTTGTGTTTACTTATAGGGACACAAGGGCTAATCTATAACGACAAAGTCACTGCATATTAGTGAAATTATTTCATGACAATATCATAGTAAGTTTCCCATTCAGTACCCTCTAAGGATTGGTTGGGAGAAATTATTACATTTTTATTGAAAGACACCCCACCAGTTATACATTTTAGAATGTACACTATTACATGTAACAACAACAACAACAAAAGCTCCCCAGGCAGGAGAAATCAATTGTGAAAAGCGCAAGCCTCGGGCAAGCCCGCGCAATCTCACACGCACAACTAAAACACAACGCAACCTCCTTGGTTCGCTTAACACATATCTTACATACCCGCTTCGGTTTTATCTGAAGCCGAGAGCCTGAGTTTCGAGGCCGGAGAGGAGCGAAGGCCTGAGCGCAGATCGCTGACCACTGGAGCTCCCGGCCCGCGGCCCCGCCCTCCCAGCCGGGACAACCGAGCGGAGGAAGTGGGAAGCTCCGCCGCTCTCGCCAGGGTTTCCCGTTTTTCCCCACTGACACTGCGAGGAAAGTTAGCCCGGAAACCTGCGTCCTCCCGAAACCTGGCCTGGTTCAGCTTCTGCCCCAGGAACTTCCAGCGAGGCCGGCGCGGGGTCGCGTCCCGGGGCGCAGCGCCCTCTGCCGGCGCTCGCGGAAAGTCCGCGTCTGGTTGAGTGCACTAGCGTGTGTGTGTGTGTGTGTGTGTGTGTGTGTGTGTGTGTGTGTGTGTGTGCGCGCGCGTGCGTGCGCGCACACGCTGGGGAGAGGGCTGCCGACCACCAGCCTGCACCTTCGCACGCCTCAGCAATTCTGAATCCTGCTAGAAGTCTTTATTCTGCTAATCCTATGCATCTGCGCAGGGCAGATGTGTGCACCAGGGAATGAGGGTGACCCCGAGGGCACCCTCGAGTGTGGCACACATAGATTTGGTGCTTGCCTATGGCTACTTCGCTTTCCGTCTGTGAACAGGTCCCTGTGAGCACGCGACTTCTCTACAATCTCGAGTCTCCTCTGTGGCCAACACATTTCTGTTTCCCAGGGCCGTGCCTAGATGAACGTGCAGTCTGTAAATGTGCAGTGTCTGAAATCTAGGAGCCGGATTTCAGGGAATACCGAGGGACAAGTACCCCAGATATGCTAAAGCCTTTGACCGCCATCTCATCTCCTTGATTTCGAGAGAAGCCTGGCCTTTGCTCCTGCGCCCTTAGCATACAGTTGCTCCATCCTGACTCGTCCTCAGCTTCCTGCTTGACCCTCCTTCCCCCAGGGAGACTGCCGCGCGCTCGCCTAGCACCTTGGCCATGATGTCAACCCGAAGAAATAAGCATCCCCAATCTCCTTCCTTTTTCCCCACCCCAAGGTCATTTCCTCCTACCTGGGATTTTGAGGTCTACTTTCTCTGAGCATTGTAGATACACGCACGCACACACAGAGGGGGTGGGGAGAGGAAGTTCTTGAAATTCCCCCTGAAGGTTTTGAGAATAGTTTTTCATGTTGCAACTCCAATCAAGTCAGTTTCTAGTTTGGCTTTCCATCAGAAAGCTCAGTTGGAGTAGAGTATATAAGCTCCAGTAGCAGCAAGCAGAGCAGAAGAGACAACGGTTTCAAGCCCTCGGACCCTGCACCCTCCACCAAAGCAAGGTAAGCACTGCCATCACCTTCAGCCTGTGGGGTGGCCAGGCACCTGGCAGCATGGAGGGGACAGTTTCCTAGAAATGTCCCTGGGGACTCAACCTGCTGGGACACTTGTGAACACAGACTACTTTAAGGGTGAATATATGAATTATAATGTACAATTTTTAAGTCAGGTGATAATGATTGTTGTATAGTTGTAATAGTTTGAGGCCTATAACAAATGCCTTGTTTGATAGAACACATTTGATAGAAAGGTTGGTTTTGTGTTTCTGTATACATATGTAAAAGTGTGTTCCTGAGTCCTTGTCCATCTGTTAAAGGATTGTACACAGGTAATTGTTGGTGGTGCTTGCTTTAGTACGGAAAACTTTTTAAAAGATTTTCATGCACTTCTTAACATTATCACATTCATACTTCCTATGCCTCATAACTTTCAAATCATACTTGCCCTCATATTTCTGATGAACTTAAAGTCAGTTACCAACTAAATTGGATAGTTTGGTTCTCTGATTCGTTGGAATAACTAACAGTGGCCCCACTTAGAAAATGAAAGGTGGTTTAAAACTACTTTCTGAAGTATTCTAAAGTCTATGAGATGGGGGAAAGTAATTTTTACTATAGTGATGTCTCATACTTGCCCTCATAAAACTGTGTGCAGTAATATGGTCATTTCAACAAAGTGACCACTAAACCCTCACTGTGGCTCGCTTTTTTGAATAAGGAATTTTAAAATCATAGGCAGAATTTGGGTAACCTCTTGAAGTTAATTTTACTAGGGTCTAAAATGACCTTTATACATTCATTTTACTAACAATTTGGGGTATCTCTCTAGGCAAGGCTCTGGGTAGAGTGTAAAACAAGACAGACACATGTCTGTCATCAGAGACCTGAGAATCACAGCGCAAATGCTAAAGAAGCAATCCCATTATTGCAACTGTGATCAGTTCTACAGAGGAAAGAGCAGTCCGGGGCCCTGACTTCATCTGGGCACTATGCCACACATTGCATAAATTATTTCATTAGCTCCTCACCTGAGCAAGGTGCCCATTTTACAGGTTAAGAGCATGAGCCTTCAAGAGGTCACTGTGACCTCTCCAGAGTCACACAACTAACAAATGGAAGAATCACGATGCCAGTTCTAGAGCTACATGCTTTTAGAACTGGGGTACTTTACATATGTAACTCATGCCAGCTGTGACTGTCTTTTGTGTTTTAAATAATAATCCTCTTTTTAAATTAAGAGTAGCCAACATAATGAAACTTGCAAAAGAGATGTCCATTGAGTGTCACTGGCACAGCCATATTGGCACCAGTGCAAGGGAGCATTAACATCACCCAAGGAGCAGGAATGTTTAATACGAGGTTCCTTTATCCCTCGTGCAAGGGTTTCAGAAGTTTAGAAAACCTATAAAATAACATAAAAAGAAATTAATCTTTAAGACTCCCAAACTTCCTGTGCTACAGAAGCGTGGGCTGAGAGAAATAGTTCCCAGTATTTGTGATCAGCCAGCGAGGTAAAGGATGGTTTCACACTGTACCTTGTTGCATTTATCTGAGTTTGATCTTCACCCCTTGCCATAGCAATGCCCAAATCAGAGTTGTTTCTTAGGAGCGTTGTCATGGCTTCCTTGACTCTGGAATGCAATTCACCTGCAATGCTCAGATCCATGGGAGGCCCAGAGAGGAAGTGCTTAGCACATGGCTCAAGGGGAAACCCTGCCATTCAGGGAGTATAAAGGAATCTGCAAAAGATGCCAGGAATCACCATCATTTCCGTTTGCAGGGTGCTGTCATCTGGGATTTACTGACCCATGTCATTGTAGTACCTCTATGGGCGTTTCCCTATAGTCCAACAGGGCATTGGTATCCACTGTACCAGCTTCACAGAGATGTATTTTTCCCTTCTCTCCTCTGCTGGGGTCTAGTTAACATTACTAGTTTGCCTTCTATACTATGTTGTGACATTGTATCCCCCAGCAACACTTTGAGAGGACATAGCCCTTTATTTAGTCCATTTTATAGATACAGAGACTCAGGCTCAGCATAATTTTAACAATATCATATAGTTAGTGAGAGTTGGGGCCTAAATTCAAGTGTATGTCTTCTTGACTCTCATTTTACAAGTGCACCAATCAGTTCGCTCTGCCCAGTACTGCTTTGCTATAACCATATGTGGACTGATTGAAAACCAGGTCCCTGTCGCTCCATCAGAAGTGACAAGAATACACTGAGCAGTTTACAAGGTCTAATTTCCACTCCTATCTCTTACACTCAAGAGTTTATAATTTAAGGGAATAAAGCACATAGCAAAGTCCTCCGAAGTTAGCAGCAGTTCCGACAGAGCCATGGTCCCCAACCTAGGGATCCGACTGGAGTTTGTTTTTTTTTTATAAATTGAATTCTTTATTGGTACAATTTATATACATATCAAAATCATGTATAACATTGGGGAATTTGTACCAGTATATGACATGTTAATTCTCATTTTTACCCATATCCCTACCCACCCACACCTCCTCACCCCCTTTATACATGCTCTTTTATTTTCTTTCTGTATCATATTTATTCCTTCCCCTCATTACATTCCCACACCAAGTTTCCTATAGAAATTTTCCACTCTATAAAAGCTGTCATACTTTCTAAAGCTCATTTGCATCTACAGGTGAAATCAATAGATCACAGATAGACCATTACCGGATCTTCTCTCCGACTGGAGTTTTTAACCTTTGTTCCTCCTACAGTGTAGATCACTATTCTTGGAAACCATGTGCTTGTGTCCATTGTGGTTCTCTCACATGGATGGAGTGAAGGAAGGAAATTAAACAATAATCATCTTGACCTAATTTATAAGTGGGTTGCAATTTTCATTCTGAAGATTTCCATAAACCCTGGGTAATAACCTATACTACGCTTTAATAGAAGGCCCAGCTGAGTTAGTGCAAAATTGTGAATGTCATTACATCATGGTGAATGTATTGATATTTCACGGTCTTCTTCTGAGAAACACCATGGCTTTTAGGGGTTATGAAACCTGAACATGGTTTATATCATTTTGTTTCTCAGAGCAGTTGCCAGAAGAGCAGCTTCACCTGGAAGCTTATCAGAAATGCAGATCCTCAGGCCTTCCCCCAAGATGTTCTTAATCAAATACTAGAGTGATACCCAGCAGTCTGCCTTAGTGGGTCTTTCAAGTTATTCTGTACTAAGCTTGAATTTGGGAACTGCTGAGTTATTTCACACAGTAGGAAGACGTTGAGAATTTGTGATGACTACTGTCAAAACAAGAGTTACCAAGTTTCTATAGGCTGTTGCTATAACATTTCTATTACTAACCCAAATCCTTTGCATCCCTGGGCATCTTAACACCCTATACTACCATGATACAGGCAGTGGCTTCTCTCCCCAGCTGGAGGGGAAGCAGTCAATACACTGATTTAATAAAGATTTGTTGGGTGAAAATATTTGCTCCTAGAAAGCAGAATTCTCAGCTCTCCTAGCTCAATGTTGTTTAAGCATTACATTAGGAATAAGTACAGTAAGTATTAAATAATGTTGATCAAGAAAAGTCATTTTTCTTTTGTAATCTTATGTCTCTCACCTTAAAAATAAGATGACTGCGGGGCCAGAGGGTTAGCTCAGTGGTTCCGGCGCCTGCCTCGCAAGCGCAAGGTCCTGAGTTCGATCCCCAGTAACCACATATAATGCTGGGCGTGGAGACACGCCCACCAACAATCAACACCGCATACCATAATGCCGGACGTGGTGGCTCACACCTGTAATCCCAGCACTCGGGAGGCAGAGACAGGAGGATTGCTGAGTTCGCGGCAGCTTGCCTGGGCACCGTAGTGAGCTCAGGGCCAGCCTGAACTACAAAGCGAGACCCTGTCTCAAAAAAAAAAAAAAAGACGACTGCATCAGACAGCTGCACCTGTCTGTTCCAGGCCCAGGTTGCCTATGTCCTCTGTTTGGAGATATATGTACCCAGAGACTGCGGTGGAACATCTGTGATTCGCTTGATATTAATCTAACAGTGTGAAGAGAGGGGAAAGTTGAGATTTAAAATGTGGGTAGGTCATGAGCATGTCTCCCAAAGCTAGCTGAATAGTTATTGACATTATCTCTTCCCCTTTCCTGCCCCTTCTTTCTCTTTTGCTCTTTCTCTTCCTCCTGATTCTCCGGCTCCTGGAAGATGTGTCATCGGCTGTTGGTCACCTCCTGGATTTCCCTGGTGATGCTGGTGTCTCCCCTCATGGCCACGTGGGAACTGGAGAAAGATGGTAACCAGCACCCCTTGTCCCCATGGAAGGGTGGGCAGGTGGAGCCACAGCTCACGGGCATCGCTCCTGAGAACCCAGACTGACAGGGGCAGCCCTGCCCTGGGGTCTCCGCGTGAGAGCCAACATCTGTGCAGTGCATGGAGGTGTTTCTGCCTTTTCCTTTCAGGGAATTTGGTTTTCACTCTGGGTGCCAGAAAAGGAGCTTTGTGTGGTCGGGGGTGGGAAAAGAGATATTGCCTTTCCCATGATATTGCTTTGTTCAATCAGGTTTCCAAACTATTATAAAAGTACTAAACCTATTTTCTCTCATCTCCCATTTCACCACACCATATTGCACCCTCAGTTGGCTCCTGATGATTTACTCTGAGAACTTTGGATAGAGCATAGGATTGAAACTCCTGTGTTTTGGGTTCATGTCCTGGTTCTGCCAGTTACTGGTTGCATGAACTTGAGCTGGATCACTGCTGAGCCTTAGTTTCCTCAACTATAAACTGGGTATAAAAAGAGACCTCTACCTTGTAAGTTATTATGTTCACGAATACAGAAGACAATGCAATAGATGGTAAAGTGAAAGTAAAAGTTAGCTAGTATTATTGGGTTGCTTAAAATACCATCTGTGAACTTTTTATTAGCCTAGTGATCCATTAGAATTATTAGTAGCTTAATAGAACAAGTATTAGTAGGATAAGGGGCTCCCCCTATTCTGCTAGTATTTCACTCCTTGCATATTTAACTCCTTACTTACTTCTGATTCAGTAAACCACAGAAATTCCAGAATGTCAGTGTGAGAAGCACTTAGCGGGCTTGGGGTGTGGGAAACAAACTGCTGGGTCTCAGCCTTCTGCTGGCATCAGATGCTCCTCATCAGTATCCTCTGCTCTCAGGGCAAGGTCTTCTAGGACTTCTGAGTCTTACTTGTGACCTGAAAATAACCATTCTCTTCAGTTCCTAGGACACAAAGCAGAACTAGAGAAAAGGTTCTGCGCGGTCTTGGGTCAGCACAGCTACTCATTTCCAAGAGTTGGGTCCTGAGCTCTTTTTGACTTACATTTGTTACTCGCTCAGTAATTACAAATCCCATTGATGTACATGAGGACTTTGTATTTACTGCACAGCACTTTACACTAGTTTGCCAAGGGTGGCAACAGAGCCACCTGCTTCCAGAACATTTAAGGGCACCTTGAGAAGCTCATATGAATTCACTTCTTTAATCCACAGCCTTCTAAAGCAAGTCCTAAGGCTTTTCTCATTTTGAAGATGATGGCATCAAGGCTGAAAGGAGCTGAATGATCCCTGCATAAGACCATGTTGCTAGAAAATCCAGGCTCTTTTCTTCACAGTAGAGGTTGTCAAATTTGAGAAAG